>QWTY01004174.1:0-12656 GCA_008033365.1 Pseudorectes ferrugineus
GAGGAGAAGGGGAGGGGAGGGAAGAGGAGGCGGCGCGGGGCGGGGCGGCTCCTGCCGGAGCAACGGGTCCCCCGGGCGCGGCGCTCTTCGCCGCCATCTCATTGTCCCCGACGGGGCTTTGCCGGGGGCGCGGGGCCGAGCCGGGCCGGCCTCCCCCGCCGCCGGGCCTGCGCCCCGCTCCGGGTGCCGGCGGCCGCGGCGGGCCCGCGGGGGCGACGGGGGATGCTCGGGCGGAGCGGGGGTGGCGCTTCCGCCGCGCGGGGCTCGGTGGCGGCGGCCCTCGGCCGGCCCCGGGCTGCGGCGGAGGAGGGAAAGTTCCGGGAGCCGGTGGGCGGCCCGACCCGCCTTTGGCTCGGCCCGGCCCGCCGCCGGGACCCGGCCCACGGGAGCGCCCGGGCCGCCCGAGCGCCTGGGCGGAATCCAGGGGGGCCAGGCCGGGGTGAAGCCCCGGGGCCGGGGACCCCCGCCCGCCGCTCCTGTTGCTCATCCCCGAGTTCCCAGTGCGGTGGCACCGGGGCGAGCGGCCGCCCCTTGGCTGGCCCGGGGGACAGAGCCGTGTCACGCAGTCGTGGGGTTGCCCCGGGCTTTGAGTGGGAGAAGCGGCGCGCTGAGCCCCGGGGGCAGCGCGACCGGAGTCGGGATCCAGGGATCCAGGGATCCATGGCTCCGGGAGCAGCCAGGTGCAGGCAGTGCCCTCTGACCGGTGCTGGGAGTGGGGGAGAGGCACAAAACCAGGTTGGGGTCCTGCGCTGCTCGGCTCAGACATAGCAAAGGTTGTGCTTGGAGAAGTGGAAGGCTTCGGTGGTGGGTGCCGGTCACTGGGTACCTGGCCCATGCTGGGAAGTGGTGGACAGCCACACTCTGCTTTCCCTGTGTTCCTGGGATGGAACGGGGAGTATGAGCAGTGGTTGGGACGAAGCGTGACTTGGGAGAAAGAAAATAGTTGTAGTATCCATAGAGCAACTTAAAGGGACGTGACTGCCAATACCAGTGTCAAAAAACTTAGTTTCTGGGAAGACAGTGTGAGTTTAATTAAACTAAATTGAGCTGCTTTGTAAGTATTGATTATTTCAGTTGTGTTCCACACAATTCTGTAGCTGCGCAGAGTTAATCTAGTGATAGCATCTGTTGTTGAGGAATGAAAAACCTTCTCCAGGTCACACCACCAATGCAACTGTTCTTAAACTGTGTCCTATGTTTGGTGGGATGGATGACATTAATGTCTGGGTTCAGTAGCTTTTCCATGTTATTACACTAGTGAAAAAGGAGTGGTGTGATAGAAGGATCAATGCAGGTTCTCTGGATCCAAAGCAGTTTGGTCTTGTCTAGTGCTATAGCGAGGTTATTTGATGGGTGTTTCTGCAGTATAACCCATCCACCCATGAAGAAGTCCCTGGGCCACAAGGCAGTGTGCAGGCTGTCTGTCAAAAGGTGTTCTGACCACATGAAGAAGTTCTTCCTATTATAGAATTAGAAGCCAGTTTTTTCTTTCTGACTCAACTGTGATGACTTTCTGTTGGAAAGCCTGAGAAGATACACATAGGGGTGCAGAGGGTTTTGAAATGACATGCCAACCCATGATGCAGCAGGATTTCCTGGTGAGCGGGAGCAGGGGGGCTGACTTCAGGGTTGTGATTAATCTGAGAGGATGTAGTTTTTACTGGCTGCTCAATAGAGAGTGTGCAGTTGAAATTCTATGTTGCTGCTGCTGATGGACACATGGATTTACAGCAGTGGGAGTGGGTAGTGGGAACGAAGCTTTTCTGAAGCTGGGTGAACAGTTAATGCCAGTTCTGGAGGTTCAGAGCACTTCATCTGTAGCCCCTATGTGCAGAGGACTGCAGCCCATGGTCTCTGGTGCTTCCTGACGTTTTTCAAAGTGCTGGAGTTGACTGGTTCACTGAGGGACAGCATTTCTGGCCAATGTCCACACCCAGTATGCTGTGGTCCAAAGTCATGAGGGCAGCTGAAACCCTGGTACTGGAGCGGTGTGGCTGGGGTCTCTGAGCTTGTCAGCTCCCGTCCCTGTCCTTAGCCTGCCCTTCATGTTGTGCAGACTTGTATGTGACTTCTGCAACTGCAGTGCACCTTTGAAGAGTTGAGAAGGTTTGTGAACATTATTATAGCTCATATTTGGATGCATTGACAAAATTTTTTCCTTGGGGTAGTCAGAAACTCGACAAGTGAATATTTTTGATTTGAAAGAACAGCATGTACCTCGAGTTTGTGCTGGTGACTGTGGAATCTCTCGTTTCTTTCCCTTGGTTGCAAAGACATGCTCTGGTACAAGTTGGCTAAATACTGGTAATTTAAATAACATTTTAGTAGGCAAGTGAGCCCATAGAAGCGTAAGGATGCAGTGAGAGAAATGCTGAATTGTGATGACTTTCTAAGAAGAGTCCTTTTACGGGATGAGAACATGCCTTTACAGTAACATTGTGGTTTGTTTTCTGGTAATGTGCAAAAAGCCTCTCACACCCTGCTGAGAATTCCAGAGTACCAGATCTGTAGTTACCACAAGACATACTGAAAGAGGCAAACTCTACTGAAGTTGTGCAGGAATGTTAAAGCCAGAATTCAGATGCAGCACTGCTGAGTGGCTGATCGGCCTCTCTGGGATCTCCCCGTGCTGCACCTTGGAGTTTTGGGATGAGGCTCTGGCTTCTAGTGCTTGGAGTCAAACCCAGAAGGTGATGCTGAATCTGTTGCCAAGATAAGGAAGTGCCTTATCTAAATCTGCTGTATTGACTTCAGGACTTAAAATGCCAGCCCACATCTGCAAGATACTTCCTGCTTTCTTTAAAGTTTTGGGAATTTACTTGTCACTCTCATTTATCAGTGGAGCTCTGAAACTCCAATTGCACATTGCCATCTCTTGCTTGCAGTGCCACTGTGTTTGCTTATTTGGCTAAAAACAGAAAGGAGTAGAGTTGGTTTTTGTTCTTGGAGAAGAAAGGGAAATCCTACAAAGTTTGAGTTCATGAGCAGATAATTGTTTTGTTGTTTCTACCCAGGGCATCCAGGGATATACAGTATTTTGCTTTTCCATGCTGATGTAGTTTTGTTGGTGTGGATGTTCAATATGTGATCAGAACACAGAAACCTATTTTTTTGTTCCCTTATAAAATAAGTGGTTTAGAGAGCATTGCTATGACCCTCTTGCAACTTTTCAGTCTGAAAATACACTTTCAAAAATAAGTGTTATTTTGTGAAGGTGCACTCTGATTGTTTTTAAAGGCAGACCTCACCTTCAGCTTGCTGAAAGAGCTGAAGGGAAGGAACTGCAGAGGGAATCTTGTCCTTAGTTGTGATTTTGTAGCAACTTGCTAATTTAATTTCTGACATGTCCCGTTGAAAGTCTGACTGTAGGCAATGGTTGCAGCACTTGACAGCTTGTGTGTCACTGTGAGACAATACCCAGGAACTCGGGCGCTCTCCCTGTGGTTTGAAGGAACCGTGCTCCTGGCTTTGTCAGCTTTGCCACATTTCCTTGTTTGCATCCCTGCAGGCATTTTATAGTTTGGAAAATGCTTTTTAAAGATAACAGCGTGCTTGAGATAGCAGGATGTCTCGGACAAGAGATCTGTCAGGGCCCAAACGGTGTCACCTGTGTCCCGTTCTGAACTGTAGGTTCAACATGAACCTGGTAAATTTGGTAACTCTACCTTAATTATCTGGGGAGAAAATGCCTATTTACAAATGCAGGTAATTCCATATGAAGTACAAGTGGTGCAGATACAAGGCTTTTCATACCTTCAGGCCCGTGACTTTGGTGGGTGCTGCTCTCTGTGCCCAGAGCTGGGAGCACTGGCTGGCCAAGGCTACCAGCGCCCGGTCCCTGCCCTGCTGCTCATCCTGCCCAGTGGGGAATTGGATCTTAAAAGACACAGAAAGGCTGCCCGTGGTGTGGTGGGACAGACTCTCAGCCACAGTTGTCAGCATTATTAGACATGAGCACTTGATGTGGGAGTGTATTGTGAGCTCCAGTCACACAGTTATTAATCATTTATTTCAGAATTAGGAGCAGGAGGTGGAATTCTTAAGCCCGTCCCCCTTCAGCTGAAGGGCAGGTTGTTTCAGGTGGTTCCCAAAAGTAATGTTTTACTAGAAAGCAGCACGAGGCAACATCCAGCCAACTGTGTACCTTGCTGTGCAAGGTTTCAGCAGCAGCTATGTTATTTATTCTATAAATAGTTCTAGTGAGTTTATATTCTGTAACTCTACAAATAGCAGGCTTGTATTTTATTGGCAGGTTAGCCAAATGAAAACAGCGGTGACAGATGGTTCAGCTCATAGGAAAAAGATATTTCTTTGTAGAGTTACGTAGGGATTATCCTGGGTGTCAGAAATGTTTCTAAATGTCAAATATTTTTCTACAATAAAATAATAAAAATCAAAACAATTAATCTTGGATACATTTTTACATACTAGAGCATAGCATGTGGTGGTGTTTTTTGAAACCAAAATCAAATAACAAGCTGAGTATGTTTGCTCTCCCCCACATGAGGGTTCCTCTCTCTCCTTTTAGGGTTAGAATCCCCAAGGACCTGGAAGATACCAACATGTTTGTGTTTATAAGTGGGAAATGAAACTTCATTTGCAAATGGGTAATGAATTCCATCTTAAATGCATGCTCAGTGTGCCAGTTTTGCATTGTTAATTTCTAGATCTGTTCATTAAGACCACATGAGCTGGTTGCTGCTAGTGGAATTGCACAAGATGGTTGAGCTGCTCTGCCAGCCTGCCTCAGCTGAGAGGGATCTGTGTCTCCACAGCTGCACAGCTCTCCCTTCCCTTTGTGCTGCTGCTGGCTTGACCTTCCCTGGAGCTGAATTCCCTACCTGGCAAACTCCTCTGCTCGGGAGGGAGGTTTTTCTGCCCAGTGAGTGAATCAAGTCAGGCTGTCAGAGTCAGGAGTTGATAGAGGTGATGCAAGGTCAGTGGCAGGAATACTTTTGGAGAAAAATGGTCCTGGAGATGGGGATCCTTCAGGTGGGAGGTTCAGGTTGGTTCAGCTGTGTGTGCCTGTGCTGGCTGTGGATGTTCAGCATGGAGCCCATTGCTCTGTGTAAAGCTGGGGTTCTGAGGGCAACTCGAACCTTCACTGAATGCCCCCTGCCAGCTCTGCTGTCTGCAGCCTGTGTTTGTTCTTCCCTTCTTTGGGACTGGTCCTGCCTAACCAGAGTAGCCTGGTGCCATCAGCACAGTGTTGGCATTCTCCTTCTCTGGATGGAAGAGTGTCCCGGTGTGGCCTCCAGCTCACACTCGCAGTGTCACAGGGTTGTCTGGGTTGGAAGGGACCTTACAGATCATCTTGTTCCACCCCCTCAGGGACACCTTCTGCTCCAAGCCCTGCGTTCCTATGGGACTCCCCTGTCCTGTGTGGTCAGAGATGACCACTTGGTTTGCTCTTTGTCTCCTCTCTCTTCACCAGGTAACCTGTCCATGCAAGGCCTGTTGTTGCCATGGCAGCTGAATTTCTTTAAGGGCCTTTTCTGAAGAATCTTGTTAGATGTCTCTTGGAAATTAAAGCAGGCTTTGTCAAGTACAGTCCACTGGTGTAAGGGAGGGCCTTGAGAGAACTCCTGTGTGGAACTTGGCTTTCCTGTACAAAAGGAAGGTTGATTTCCCTGTCTAAATGCTGTATTTAGTTGCCTGCAGATCTATTTTCTAGAATAGTTTCTACTAAATTAGGCTCACTAGGCTGTAACGTCACAGTGTTAGGTGAGAAAGTAAACATAACTGTAAATTGTGTTCAAGAGTAAGCACTGCTTCAAGCAGTAGAATTTTATTTTGAAGGCTGGTTTTTTTCTGGTTCACTTATGTGGCTTCTTTGGTGTCTGATAGTTTTGTTTTTCCCATATCCTTGCTTCAATAGGACATTGCTTGTGGGAGAGGAATTAAAAATCTCTCTTCTAAGAAATGAATATTTTTAACAATAGAGAGGCACTTACATATTTTGGGATCTCTGTTTTCCTGAGTTCAGTGGAAATCAGTCCATGCACTGATAATTACTGATAGTGGAGATGGAGAAAAGGACAGAGAGAAGGATGTACACAGAGTACACTCCTGTAGGCCTGTTCCTGTTGGATACTGGGCTTAAAGAAACCCAAACAAATGGTTGCAGTGATACTGTAAAACAAACAATGTAGCCCAGGGAGTGCAAATCAGCACTGCACAGATCATCCTTGCACACAGAGCTGAGCTTGGAATGATTGCCTGCCTTTGGCTGCCTCTAAACTGTGCTCAGCCATCTGTAACCTTTGTGCCCGGCTGTACAAAGTGCTCAGGGAATGGCAGTGAGGGTGGAGAAGGAGAGCTCCAGGGGTAAGGGAAGCTCTTCCCCAGGCTTGGCCACAGTTTCGGGTACTCTGCCCTTTGAGTCTCAGATCATGGCTTGTTTATTCTTCACCTCCTTTCAGTTCCACCATCCCAGTGTTTCCCGTAAGCTCTTTGAGGCTTTTTCTGTTTTAGCACTAGCTGATTGTCCTGCTTGTATTCACATAAATGAAATAGAATTCACCTATAATCTGGCCTTTCTCATCCCTCTGAAAAGGGTCAGTGGAGCTGGTCAGAAGAAATGGCATAATTTCTGTGGGTTTGTGCATCTCTTTTGCTTCCCTAGTCAGAGGAGTGATTTTTTTTTTAATATCTTTTGTTTCTGTAAGCTCCATTTGGAACAGTTTTCTCTGACAAAGCAATAAGATGGAGCTGAAATTTAACTCCTGTTTCAAAATGGTCTAGGGAAGTTTTGAATACTAATTATTGTGCTGTTGTACAAGATACTGGACATGCTCAGAACCTGGAGAGGTGTGTTTCAATATTGAACTGTTACACTTTGTTTTCTTCCCAAAAGGAACCCAAGAAGCTGCTTGTTTTTGCTTTGCAAATTGTTTTTACACACTTGAGTTCATGTTGGTGGAACTATAAAACAGCAGCATCAGGGACAGAAAGCACTGGTGTGGGGGCTTATGTAAATCCTATTGCTTGATGTGGGTATTAATTGGGAATTTCTTGTCTTGGACGTAAATGTTTGTGAATGCCAGAGCCATTAGAGCTGGGAGGACAAGCCTTTTCCATTGGTATGCCTTACTTTTCTGATTTCTCATTGCTGGCTGTTGATTCAGAGCTGTTGGTGTCCTGGTGGAAAGCTGAGAAGGAAAGACAAGGGCTAAGAGAGAAGGCTGAGGGTTAACAATCAAGGGAAGCAAAGTGTCACATTTGAGGGGTGGAGGGAGGAGTTGTCACTTGTAGCTGCCATTATTTCCTGGACATTTTGTTTCCCCCAGGCAAATGTGTTGTTACAAAACTGCTAAGATTTGAATGTGTATCCTATTCTAAACTTCCAGAATATTTTCTTGGCGATCTCTGCCAGTGAGGATTGCCAAGCCTTTTGCAATTCATCAGCATCATCCATAGCATTCGTGCAGGACTTGGAGCCCCTGTGCAATGGCAGGAGGTACCACCAGCATTTTCTGCAGTAAATTCTGAGCTATTGGCGGGGTATGTCACTGATGGAGTTTTATTGTGAAATACACAGCTGAGAATAACCTTTCACATCTTCCTTGCCCATAAATTTTTGGCAGTCAGCTCCTTTGTTTTCTGTCCTTCAAACAACTTCCTTGACCTAAAGTCATGCTTTGATAACACCCACATCCAGAGTTGAGCTATTGTGTCTGCCTCTGTCCTGAAGGCCACGTGTTGCTCCTCTTTGTAACTCGTGCTTGCATTCAGGCCAATGTCAAAAGATAATGACTTTGTGTGGCAGTGGTCACAAAAAGCATTCAGCGTGTGGGACAGTCAGCTCTGATTTGTAGTTCCCCAATTCTGATCTCTTCACCCACAGGCCTGGTAAATGACAAGCAGCACCACTGTGAAGTGTCACAGAGTGCCACTGGAGTTATTTCTGCTGCCAGAATCCCGAGCCTGTGTGCAGGTTCACTGGTACTGGCAGATGTGAGCCTGATGCAGGGAAGAGCTTGTGGAACTAAGCTATCATGGAACGATTACATAATTAAAGAGCATGGGAATGTACAGAAACAGTGACTTGCAGCTCTCCAGAAGAAATAAATTCATGGTGAGCTCTCTTTGCACCAAACGAGGTGTCAGGGGTGAGCAGAACAGGCTGTTCCTGGCACATGGTGGGGGCAGCTGGTAGAGAAAGTGTTGTTGTGCAAAGTAACTGCAGCTCCTGCAGCTCCTCAGGTAGCTTGTTTTATATACGTATATAAGAAAGAGGTGTCCTTTTTAATCTCTGGTCAAGCTATTGCTGGTGTTGGTGGCATGCCAGGCTCTTTGAGGGAAGACCCAAGAGCAGCACGAGTGTCTCGAGGCAGTGTAGGAACTGTCCTGCCCTTCCTGCGGCTCCTGCATCTGACATCGCTGTCAGAGCTCCCTGAAATGGGGCCTCGGTTGGGAAGACAAAAAGCTGTGGGGAAGGAAGGGAAGAACATGCTGGTGGAAGGCTAGAAATGATCTGAATATCATCTTACAGTCACCACACTTGCCTATTAATAGCCAACAAAGAACAAAAATTTAACACACAAGGCAGCCTCATTTGTATTACTTTTCCTTAGCTGTAAGCTCAGGCAGTTTGGGACTTGGTTGCTGGGGATTTTTTTTAATCCTCAAGGGGAACGTTGGTTTTTGCATTGTTATAGATGGCTCAGATGTGCACGCCTGTGGTTGAGATGGGTATTGTTAGGCAGTTACTCCCATCTCGTTCCAAATAACACATGCCTCTGACAAACCAACTGTCCGGACTGGAAATTCCTGTGTTAAGTTTTTAGCTGCAGATTGGTTATTTTTGTGGTGTTCCAACAAAAGTTATTTAAATTGATTTTTGAATATGAGATTAAGGAATTTTTTTTTTTTTTAGGTGTGGTAAATACAGGTTTTTTTTTTCTAAGGGTTTCAGTGGGAAATTCCTGCTGAGTTTTCATGCTTTAGGGTAAAGACCTCTGGCATTAATGAGATGGTTGTTACTTAGTTGTTAAAAAAAATCCACGTAGCTTGATCATTTTATAATTGTCTGCAAAATAGTAAGTGGTAGCTTGGTTGGACTTGGAGATCTCTTCCTTGCAGATTTTGTAGTTGTGCAGGTTTTGCATAGGAGCAGGTTGCGTATGCCACTCGGACAGCAACCTTCACTGCATCCTTCCAGCTCTGTGGGAAGGACAGGAGTTTGACAGACATCAGTCTGCTACTTGTGAACAAAAGCCATTCCTGAACACCCGACTGTATGAGGCATAACTCCCCAGGTTTGGAAACCAGGCTTTGATTTATTGGTCTCTTGCCATAAAGTTGCCAAAAGGTGGATCTTGTCAGTTGGGTGTCTTTTGTGCTGTGTCCTTGTTTCCTCCAAAGCAGGCAAGTTACTGAGGGCTCAGATAAGGAACAAATGTTTTTCCTAACTTTGTTTAGGAGAGAACATTTATTTTGGATGAAATCTCCCAGAGGAGCTTGAACAGACACCGGACGGGCAGATCAGTAAACCCAGCAGGATATAACAACATTGTGTGCTTGGACAGTTGAGACTGTCACAGTGGAATATGAACGGAAGGAGCAAAGTCATGTGCTTTTAACCTGGCCAAGAGCTGACTGATGGTGTCGAGATGAGAGCTGTTGGTGCTCAGAGTGTATTCTGAGGGTGCACAGAAGGGTGCACCTACAGAGTGTCTCAGTTTGGCTGCGATCCCAAGTGGAAGCTTCCTCTCTTTGGGGCTCTTTGGTCACTTTGTCATGTGAGCGTCCATGCTCTCACCGCTGGAACCCAGTGGCACTAATACCATTTTCCCCCCTTAGTTTTAAATGTCCTGATCATATGTGATAAGAAAAATTGACACCACCCTGCCCCCATCATGTTCTTTTCCTTGCAATATTTTTTCCTTACCCTGCAGCTGATAAGAATTTTCCTGTATTACCAGCAGAGATTTAACCTTGCAGTATGATTTCCTGAGGACCACTACCCAAAATGTTGCAGTGGTTAATAGTTTCATATAATACCTGCTCTGCAATCTTCTATCCCTGGCTTTCAAGTAGAAGTATTCTATTATTTAGTGCTATAATTATTTTCCTTTAAGAACAGTAGTTCATTTTTGAAAAATTGCGAAGTGTTTATCACTTACACGTCTCCATCCTCCAACTGGGATGTGCTGTGCTGTGAGAACAGATGCTAGAAAGACTTTACTATTGGGGTTTTATTTAACGAAAGAACTGGTATTGGAGTGTGTTTTTCTCTAATTATTTTATTTGAATTTTTTTCACTGATTTGTTTTGTGCATTGCTGGAATCTCTTGGGACACAACTCTTAAGTCCAAAATCATCTTGCTTTTATGGCCATTAAGGGATATTAAAGCTCTAGACTTCTGTCCAGTCTTGTGTTTTACTGGAACAATGGACTTGTACTAGGATGGTTATTTATTTACTTTTACTTTTGTGGCTCTTCCTGGGCTTTCTTTGTTCCTGGAAGAATACGGAACAAAAAAAACAATGGAGAGAGAGCTTGAGTTAATCCCTTTGTCTGTCTTGGGGTGAGACAATTTACAATATTCTTGACAGCTGCTTGTCTAATCTCTTAATTGCTGGAAATTTCACTGCATTTCCTAAGAAGCTTATTCCAGTGCTATATATTCTTGCTGACTGGTTCCAATGTTTAACTGACACATTTTGCAGTTAACTTTTGGGTTTTATTTCATCATAGTGAGCTATTTCTGGTATACCTGAATGTCCATAAGCTGTCTTTTTTTTTTCTCCTTGAGCTCTAACACAAACAGTGTCTTTGAGTTTCTCAGTGATTCCTCCTACCTCTGGTTTTCTTGTCCTCTGACCCAGCTTACTGCTTTGTAGACTGTCTCCTGTCAGTTCATATCTTGAAGCCTGGGCCCCCAAACTGGGCACTCTGCTCTGATGCTGAAGATTTAGTGGTGCAAGGGGGACTGTTCTTCATTTATTTATTTATTTATTGTGACGAGCTCTTCACAAGAGTCCCTTGCTCTTCCCTCATCCTTTTGTTTGTCATTCATGGAAGGCTTTGCAGGCCATCCCAGGGGTTGAGAATCTGCCTTAGCCTGTGCTTGGGTATCTGGAGTCACTCTGGATTTCAGTCACTGAGAGGCACGGTCACCCTTGTCACAAAGGGAGGGATGGAACCCGCGTGGAAGGCGATTGTCACTGGTGAAACAAACGGGTATTGGCCTGTGACAGGGGCAGCTTCCCCTGTGTGGTTAGCACGGGCTGCAGCCCAAACACGGGGTCAGTCCTTGGCTGGGATGGCATCAGACAGGAGCCCAGGCTCTCCCCTCGCTCCTGGCGAGGAGCGTGAGGACGCTGCTGGCTGATGCTGCTGCCTGATGCAGTTGTCTGTGCTGTCATTTGATTAGCTGCAGTCTTCAATATTCATGAAGAGCACTGAAGAAAGAGGCTGCCTTGTTTGTTCAGCATCAAGCTGTTGAAAGCATACATGGAACATCGATTTCTCCACATCCTTTGATTTCAAATGCTGCTTTTTTGTTATTATAAAATGGTACAAGTCTTCATGACGACTTTGACAATACGGAAAGAGGACTTGGTTTTTTGTGGTAAAAGTATAATAGCAGCCGTAAGAGAAAAAACTGGGAAAGAAAATTAAAAGATGCTAAAAAAGTGAAAAAGGGATGCATTTAATGTGGATGTAATCTGTGTGTTTCACAAACTTGCCCTAAAATTTTCCTAGGAAACAGCTGTCTTCCATCATGGACAACATTTGCAGCTTTTGTTTCTTCCAAACTGTAGGTACATTTTTGTACCAAGCAGAGATGTTTTGAGCCTTGAAACCAGTCTTCTAGTTATGACATCATTAGCAACATTTATTTATTGTCTGTTTGGATCCTGGATTCCTCATATCAAAGCATTTGTTTCCTATCAGTTTATAATCTTAGGGAATAGCTTCAGACAGATCTGCTTTGGTGCTCTGCTGTTTTAAGTGCATGATGATTTGAAACTTGGATTTCACTCCTTGTTTGCTTATTTTGAAACTGCCTTTTGCTGTGTTTTACAAGCTAATTTGTTGTGGGACTATATTGGTAGAGGTGGGATGAAAATTTAAAGTTGATTGACTTATAAGTAAATAAATGGGACTAGGTTGTAGTTTCTGTGCTTTACTGAATTTGGTTCCCTTAGTAGCTTTGTATTGATAAACATACCTAACCTTTTTTTTTTAGTGCTTTTTTTGTCCTCAGTGATTTCCCACCCCCTTTTTTTTTAGGTGACAGTCGGGGTTATCACCTTTGCTGCCCTCCTGTCACCCCCAAGTGTCTGCTTTTGACTGATAAGCCTCCATCCCCTCCACCCTTGTCGCTGCTTCCTCTAGGAGCAGTTTGGCTCCTGCTTGGAGCACGAGGTCGTGTGCCTGGCAGGGCTGGAGATTGTTCCAGGCCATGCCTCGGGGAGGGGTCAAGTGCTGCTCGCAGGTCTGGGATAAACCGGGGACGTGGCGAGTGTCCCTCAGCAGCGACAGTGCCGTCTGCCTCTGCCAGCTCACCAGCAGCCACTGCGCTCGTATGGGCCTTCTGGGAACACAGCGAGGGAATCTGACTGCTTTTCGTAGCTGGTTTGTCAGCAGGTGAACCGGACCTGGAGTAGCATAAAAACGCAGGGGATGATGCCTAAAGAGGCCA
>QWTY01004175.1:0-10123 GCA_008033365.1 Pseudorectes ferrugineus
TCTAATACAGGCTGATAACTCTCATTGTGTGCAAATGACTACATCAGCCCCCTTTCAGATGAGGAGGAAAGTTCTACCACTAATCATCTTCCAATCATTTTGTCACAAAAGAAGTCATAGAATTGTCATATAATGGAAAACTCATAATGACTTTTCTACTCTATGACAGGCACACACTTGTCAGTGTGCATGTGGTCCTTTATTTGGATCGGTGCAATACAGAGAGACAAATAAGATGTAAAACTGAGGGGTTTTGTTATCTATAATGTTCCTTACTAGTGGCATAAAAGAAAAAAAGAACATTTTATACATGTAACCTTGTATTAAAGGGATATTTAAAGTGCAGAATAAGAAACTCATTAGATCTTTGAAACTGTAAAAGGCTGGGTATTCATATATCAAAATAGTAAAAAACACACTCTCTGCTCCAGAAACTTAAATTACCTCTCTGACAAAAGTGGAGAAAAAACAGACTAATTAGAAGAAATATCTATAATCAGTTTACTGAAGAACCTTAGCTATCCAATTTTTTAAAAGAAAATCTATAGTACCACATTCCAAATCATTATACCTCTTTCTCCTTACAAAGGTGTTCTACTTGTGAGATTTATTCATGAGAGGAGAGGCCCATGCCCTAAGAAAGACAAATGACAGCACACATTAACTCATAAGAGTGAACACTTTGAGGGTTATTCAGCAACTCACTGATTCTCCACATTTTTGTCATGTACAACAGTGGCTTCATTCTAGGAGATGAAATCCCCATGCTAGGTATTCTAGGTAGCTTTACAGAGCTGCACTTCCCCAAGAATATTTTATTGTAACCATAAATAAGTATTTGTAGCGTACCAGAGATAATTGATGTTGGCTGTGAGTAACTCTGTTAATAACAGCTCCCTCCAATGCTCTAAATAAAATTTATTTATGGCCACACAGGAACCATATAAAACACAGTATACACACTACTACAGACATCAAAAACTGGTTAAATAAATGATGTTTCATTTGCATGTGAAGGTAATAAACATTCTCGCATTTGCTAAATTTATTTGTGCCTTACATCACTCTCTGGCTCCTCAGCAGTACATAAGTCTCTGCACCCACATGAGAATTCTAGCGTTTCCTGACTCTTCAGAACTCTTTATATCCCCAGGATTCTCCTTCTCCCATACTACCCCCACATTACTTACTAGTGTTCCAGTATCTACTTTCACTCCTGTCTCTTTAGAGTAACACAGTTTTTGTGTTCAGCCTTCAAGCCTTTCTAAAACCCTAACTACAACATATAAATATTGACTCTCTTTAAATTAGGATCAGTAAAGCCACTGGCTTAGTCATGCTTTCCATCAAAGATACATTCACATAGGGTTTACAAAGTTGAGAGATAAGCATTAGATACTTTTTACAGGTACAGTACAATGTGCAGCAGCACGTCATTAGCAAGGATTTTCAGATGTCTGTGTACAAAGTGCTGCATACAAGCACTTTACACAGCCCAAGGCATTAACTGTTACCTGCAGAGTTAAAGCTCTGGAGTTAAAAAAATGGTAGTAACTGTGTAGCTAAAGCATGTGCTTAAAATTTTATAAATTGTCTTTGAATATAATACTAATTACATGAAATATGAATTTACTTTCAAACTTCATTAATCATGAATGTTTAAGTCAGACCTCCATTCTCTGGCTTAGCACTCAAAAGACAAAATATACATGCTCAACCTTAATCATGTAATACTAAAATCCATTCTTCAGCCATCACTCCACTCCTTTTTTTTTTTATTTTCACATATACATTCTACTTAATTTATCCCATTTACCCTTGGTCTAGATGTGTTTTATGCTCTTATATGCATGTGCTCAGCAAAAATCTACTTCTAGGATACCTTCCTGCTTTAAGTAGAGCCAGAGCTAAAAATCAGCTGAAACAGCTTTGAATCTAGTTAATCTTTTAAACAGCATATCACAGGATTTTGGGTACCTCACAAAAAAGGAATGCTCCTTCCTTATAAGTGATGTTCTAAGGGCCTGTTTACACAAGGAACTGACTTTAAAGAAAGATGCAAATGTAAGGGGAGAATGCTATCCTGAACAGACTTCTTACGTGAACACTTACACACTGAAATTAAAGTGCTCCATATACCGAGCTAAAGAGTTTCCCCTGTAGGTAAAGTCTAAGTGAGCATCCCCAGGAGGGAGTGCAGGGAATCCCCGAGGTTTCTTGACAAGTTGATCATATTTTCTGGGTGGCTCATTTTCATTACAAATCCCCTAGATCAAATAAATGCCAACACTTTGGAGGAGCAGACTGCACTGAACAGAACCCCAGCAGGCAAAGCCACGCACTGCTGGAGCACAGCTTCTTGTTAGATTTACTGCAGCATCACAGCCAGCACAGGAGGCGCTGAGCCTTCCCCTCTGCTGCTCACTCAACAGCACCCACTCAGCAGTGCCAGCGCTGAGGTTTGTGTCCAAACCCGGATCAGAGTTCTCTTTGTGCAAAGATGCCTCCAAAAGGGAGGGCAGGAACAAGTGAGCCTAGACAGGAGAAACCTCTCAAGCTTCTTAACAAGTGACAGCCGCCCCACCTGCTATCCGTGAGGTTCTCCAGTCTGATGCCTACTCCAAAACTCACCAAAAGAAATTAATTTCTTTTCAGTCCTTCCACGAGCACAGTTATTTTTATTAATCGTCATTAATATGCATTTATAATCCATTCTTGGCTATAATAATTTCTTTTTTGAGGTCCTTTCCTTTAGACTCACTAAACAACCAAGTCTTTAAAGAAAACACCATAGATATTCACTTAAATACAGTAATTGGCTCTAACACTCTAGATTGTCCTTTCCCAACTCGGAGATGGAGGGACACCTTCAGAAACAGCCAAAATTGCTGAAGCAGTCACTGGAAGGCCTAGTGAGGAAGACTAGGAAAATGTTTGACTTTCAATGACTAGCTGTGGTTTAAGAATAGAATATTTCAGGCCCTCTTAGACTCTGAATTTTTAATTTTCGTAAATGCATTCATCTAAGTTGCCTGAATGGGATCTTTTTTCTTCATAGCTTCAAACATTAAACAATTTTTTTTGCAAAAATACATATTTCTACTGTCATGTTCTCTGATGTCTGGCTTTTAAAAAGATTTAAATAAATTTATATTTTTGGTCTAATATTCTAAACACTTTCTTCTTTCATCCGCTCTTTCTCTGTACTCCATACAGTTTCCTCAGTACAAAGATCACAAACAGGCTAAGGCATGAATTTGATATGTGTTTCCAAGATACAATTAAGCTAATAGCCTCCAAGAAATCATATCAAATAACATCGGGCTTAAGGGCTTAGCATATTGAAAAAAAAAAAAAATCCACAACAGATTTTTCATATTTGCAAGTGTATTCTCTTGTTATTTTTGAAAAGTGTCTATTCACTGTGCATGATCTATAATTTGTGTTACTAATAGAATGCCAGAGAAAATATACAAAATATACCAAAAAATCACTGCTCTTAACTTTAAGGGAAAAAAACTCCAAAAACAACAACCACCTCCTCTAAGGGTTATAAAAGAGCTCTGTCCAAGCTCCTCTCATCTCAGGCTTGGTATCAGCCAAGAAGCACCTTTCCTAAAAAGGCAGAGTTTTGGCAGACACAGCAATGCCAAAGCAGCAAATGGGAAGGTCAGCACAAACACTGCTGAAGAATTCATCAGAATTTGGAAAACCACAAATTTTATTTTCAAAACTGTAAAAGTTTAACAGGAAATAAATATATTCTTCAGAACCAGGTATTCATGAAAATGTTTCCTAAATCTTGCTAAAAGACTACAAGACAAAACATTCCCTCTTAAAAGAGGCTTTTGAGGGACATGGAGCACAACGTGGGAGGAACCCAACCCTGCCCAGTGAGTGTTGCAGTGGGAAAGAAAAGCTGAGTAGTTTCAAATGGAAACTTTTACAATTAAAAAATACCCCCTTCATTGAAATAGAAATGTTGATTTTTCAATTTCACACTCTAGTGCTACTAAAACAAAAGACATTTTTATAATTTCAAGTCCCATAACCTTATCTTGCAGATTCTTTTTTTGTCATTCCACTTGAATTTTTTGTTTTTTGTATTTATGTTTTGTTCCTATTAAACATAGAGCTATGATGCAAGTATTCTATACTCCCCCCCCTTTCCAATCACTTTAGATGATTTTCTTTCCAAACAAACAATAAGTATAAAAAAATCATTCCTGCTTCGCAAGTGTCATTCATGTGGAACTAAACTAAATCACACAACAATTAACAATATGTTAATGAACTAAGCCAGAAGTTTAATGGAGATTAAAAAAGCATTTCTAGCAGTTATAGTGAGGAGATTATTTTAAACAAAAGCTTCCTGCAGCTAAATACACCACATAAACAATAAATTCCAGTTTGTGATTACAAAAATTGATTTTTATTTGCAATAATTGGCAAATTTAGCAAAAGGCAGAGACTAGAAACAGCATTTCCTGATACAGATAAAACTGAAACCTTATCATCTTGCAAAAAGTGGAGCATGACAACCAAAAACACAGGGGTTTTGGCAAGTGATCACCACACCTGGTATTATTTAATAGGCAAAATCCTAGCAGAAGGCAGAGTTGTTTCAAACTGAAATTAATGAAATATTGACTTCAGAGGGGCCACAGTTTATGTTAAACTGATCATAATACAACAAAAAATGAGTTCTCAAGTTATGAGGTAAAAATATACCTGATATTATAAAAACCAGGTGGTTTATACCTCTTAAGTAGGTATATATCTTGTTAGCATAAATCCTGTCAATGTTAATCTTCATTTTCACATACATATTTTACCTCCCCCTCACTTGCTGAATTGAATTCTACAATTACTTACAAGGAGAAACATCAGGCAAAGAAAGGTTAGGGCAGAAACCTCCAGAAATATTTATGAATATTTTTTCATCCTCCCCAAATTCCTTTAATAGGATTTAATACTAAAACTAAAAAAAAATAAAAAAAAAATAAAAAAATTTTTAAAAAAACCACAAGAGGTTATTAAGCTAAGAAATCTTTTAGGTCAGAAAATTACTGCATTGATCATAGTTTTGAACTCCTCATTACTGTTTCTCACCATCCATTCTCTATAAATCTCAAAAAGAACCAGCAATGGTATCCCCAGCACACAAATGGTGGGTGACACCTGACTGAGCAGGTTTGTGTGTCTGGAATTCAGAGGAGAAATGAAATTCACCCTTGTCTAAATGGCAGCTTCATGCACCGCTGCAAGATGCAGACTCTGTGTGAGACACACATGGAGAAAGGACTTTGGCAACATCTCTGACCATTCCTGGCCACCAAAAACATTCTGCATTTCACCACCAGATACATACAAGCTCATCTGGGTACATCAGTTTCTCCGCATTCCCAAAATGTCTTTGTTGTCCAAATAACATTTTTTCTTGCTAAAGACAAAGCTACTTCAGCCATTTTAGAGTTGCCATTAATATCATTTATCTTGTTCATTAATGGTCTTAATTCTGTTTAGAACTCTTTGTAAATGTTTTTCTTAATGCAGTCAACTCATTAGTCTGGCATGGACTTTTCTGTTTGTCTATTGTCCATATGCTCATCAAACCCAAAATATAATTGACTGCATAAGCTTATTTGCATGCCTTCCCATCTGTCCCTGTCAAGTAAACTTTGTTTTATTATTTACTAATGGAAAATTAACCTTCTGTGCTCTTGAAAAATGAATCAGTCACCTCCATTAGGTAATTCATTGTCCTACTGAATTTGTAAGGCAGACACCCCTTTGCAAAGGAGGGCCCTATTATCAGCAAATATTAAGGGAGGAGAACAAGCACACGGCTCTACCATCTCCAAGCAGGAACAGCACTGGAGTGCATAACAGTTTCTGCTTCCTTATATTTGATTAAGCTTTGTCACTAGAGCCTCCACAAGACACTCCATAATCATTCCATAACTCAAACTGAAAAAAAAAAAAAAAATTAAAAAATTATATCATATACAGGAATTGCAACTTCATGGTGTTATAAAGTCATTCCTGGCATGATGCCACAGTACATCTGGTTATAAGTACTGAAACATGATTCCTTTCTATTCACATATATCTAATAGATAAACTCTTATTCCTACTAACACTTAACACGTACCAAAATTAGATTTAAAAATGAAAAGTGAAATTAACTTCAACTTTATAATTGTGCAGCAAGTAGGATTTGCTTTATTTAGACCGTGCACACCGAATGCAGCCATAACCCTGACTCCACAGCCTCTGAATGCATCCAAGACAACACTTGTGCCACATGCAGACACAAGCTGAAGGATATATTTCCCCCAAAGGAAACAGCAAGATCCATGATTTATCTTCTCATATAAAGGGAAAATACCTCTTTAAGAGTGAGGGAAACCTCTAGTAACAAACAAGGAGGGTAGGTAAGTATGACACGTGTGAGCAATCCCGGTTCACTCAACTGGCAGGGAACAGCTTTCATAAGTGAGGTTTCAGCATTCTTGTACAACTCTGTTTTGTGCCAAAATTGAACATAAAAAAGAAACTGGAGAAGTGCCGGGGAACAGAAATTCACTTCCCTGAGGTTTCTGAAAACTAACATGGTGTAGAGCTGTGATCTCCATTACAGCACAGGTGCTGCCACACACAGCCATGTAAAGAGTAGCACCACAGAAACCGTGTAGTGTGAGGTGTAACACACCATGTCCCTGGCAGCAGGGTCAGATTCAAACACTGCAAAACTGCTTTGGCAATGAGATTGCCAAGCACGTGAACGCTGTCTAAGGTATGCACGTACATTTTATTCTATATACATATATGGGATCAGTAACCTTTACATGTGAAGGATATTTTTTCATACCAAGCAGAAATAATCAATTAAGCTTTTAATTAACTCCCAAACAGCAAGACTTACTGGTGCATTTACTTAGCTCAGAAGCAGATGATGGCTAGGTCTTGTTACTGGCCCTCATATGCTACTATGAGTAAAAAGAGAAGTCTCCCCCCAAGGTTGATTTGCTCTGCAGGGGTATCTCCAAGCAAAGTTGAAAAAATTTATTACCTGCTTCAGCTGAACAAAAGACCCACGAAAAATGAATCCATACAGACTGCCCCCAAACAGCAGCAATACACATGTTTTCCTGCTATAAATTCAACCCAAGTCTGTTATGACAGAGGAACTGACTGGTGCTGCTTTTGACTGATTTTGTAGCTTAGGTCAGACTCCCAAGCAAAATAGCTCTGTTTCCAATCAAGAGCTTTGGACACAACTGAAGAAACACATAAATGTATTCAGATACCAACAGGAAAAGGAAATATATTCATAAATAAGTATGTATATATACACACAGACACCAGTTTGAGTCACTGCTGATAAAAGTCCTTGCGTCCCACAGTGTTGCCTGAGAGCATGCTGAGTATTCAGATGCAGGCTTTCCTCATTAACAGAAACTAAAGAGTAATTTATCCCCTCACCTCTCCTTTCTGTGTTCCACAGAGGAGGAGAGGACCGCTCTCCCACCATTTTAGGCTTGTTCTTGCACAACTGGACTGGGATACAAACACAAAAGTGGCTTACTTGGAAAACTGATTTGGCCATGCTTCGTGAAGTGACATGGTGCTTTTCTACTCCCCCTTCCCAAAGGGCCCTGGGAAGAAGAAGACAGAACTGGTGACCTGGCTCTGCCGCTTTGTACCCCAGGAGGAAAAGCAGGAGGGGCAGAGGCTCAGGAGTGACACTGCTTTGCACAGAAGAGCCCGGGTTACCCAGAGTAATTTGCATTGTGCATTTCCTCAATTTTCTAAAAGTTAGAATTTGAACTTAGCTAAGTATTTCCTAGGTTTCAGTGTGTATTTACAATGTATAGTGTAGGAAATAAATGTGAAATGAAATAAAGAAATTAATATAGACACCTTAGACAGGTATACCTTCTACTTTCAAATAAACACGCAGTTCTCATAGATTTCGGTGGGAGTTCTGTGTGAATAACGACCAAATAAAAACTTTGCAATCTACCTTTATGTGTTTTTATACATTACAACTCATAAATATGCAATATGAACACAAAATATCCTCAGAGAGACTACAACCATCCAGAAAAAAAAATAAAAAAACAAGAAATATTATAGCTTCTCTTACTCAGTTTTTAAAAACTGCAGTGTTGTTGGCATACTTGTCTAACATTTCAGAAATTCAATTAAAATATGCCTTTTGCGTTGTTCCCAGATTTTGTAAGCCTGCTTCCTTTGAAATACTGGGTGCTGCAAATGGAAAGTTTTAGTGGATACTGAACACACACCTGAGCACAATTTAAAACAAAGTCATCCTATGAGCAGTGGTACCCGGGCAGTGGCCTTGCTTCCAGCAGCATCTTGTGCTCCTTTGCCAAGACTGTACAAAAAACTTCAGATACCTGATTTACATAATCCAGCTCATTCCCATCTCAAGTGTATTGGTATGTGATTTGATAACCTGCCTGAAGGCTGACCTGTGCTGCTCCCTGGTTCTCACCCAGGGCAGTACAATCCGTGCTCAGTCCGTGTCTGGTCGGTGACTTCTGGCTGAAAGGTCTCAGGCTCCAGGTGCCTGCACAGGGTGCAGCGCTGGGGCCGCTGGTGCTCCCATGTGCTGTCAGAATCCAAGCAGTAAATCCCCGCTGATAATCGAACCCAGACAGCTGCACCCCAGAGCAATTAGCAGCTTGTAAACTTGAAGTACTGCTCTAAAGCTAGAGGTGCTAAAGCCAGCGTGAAAGGCTCTGCAGGATTAGATGTGCAGACTACTTAGCAAGCTTTGCTTTGCCACAACAGACTGAAGCTAAAAATCATGAAGTGATAAATTCCTCAGGATGCTGCTCTAATCAAGAGGGTTTACATAAGCGTGTCCTACCTGTGAACTGCACTCAAACATGGAATTATTTAATCAAAAGGAAATTTAAGTGCTTGAAAGGAAATAAAGGTTTTATTATCTGCAGGCAATTGTTCAGTTGTACCGTTCTCGTTCATTGTCTGGGGGAACTGAGGTGATTCATGAATATATTCTGCTGTCACTTCCACTACAGATGTAAGTTAACTGCTGAAATATCAGAACAATTTTTATTTTGGTCCTGCTTAACTGCACCGTCTTCTGTCAACGTAAAACATGAATTATCCAAGGAGAATGAATCAAAAACTAAATTAAAATCAGACATCAAAATTTCC
Organism: Pseudorectes ferrugineus; assembly: GCA_008033365.1. NCBI lineage: Eukaryota > Metazoa > Chordata > Aves > Passeriformes > Pseudorectes > Pseudorectes ferrugineus. The sequence goes on from QWTY01004175.1 coordinate 9,214, forward strand.
CTGTCACAGGCTCATTTTCCTCGTGTTCAAGGTGATGGAAGTTCACTGAAGTCCAATAGTAAGGTGAGGAAAATTAGGCCCTGCAGAAATGCTAAATGAAAAAGTTTGGGAAATGTGTGGGGTTTATTTAGTGTTGCAGCAAGAGCAGCCCAAGAATCAGCTGAATGTATTCTATAACAATAAGCAAAAAACCAAACAAACAACAAAAAAGAAAGTCTGTTGAAAAGTAAATAAATAAAAGGCACTGGTGTAAGATTTAATGGAGGATTATTTTAAACATCACTTTGACAGAGGTTTGGTGGAGTTTTTTTGTTTGATTTTTCTTATAGTTGTAAATTCACCTTTGTTGCCAAGCTCTTGCTCCAGAGTGGGAAAGTCCATTACGTACCTGTTGCTCTGGACTGACAAAAAGACAATTTATGATCTTTTGCTCAGCACATCCAATTATAGTATAGAGCAGAAAGAGTAAAGAAATTCTCAAATTTTCCACATCCTTTAGTAGAAAAATAATGAATAGAACACCAGTCTGCAAACACTCATCTTATTGAATTAATATTGACTCAAAGGCAAATTCAATGTACTCCATATTTTATTTCTGTATAGATGATATTTATGCTATATTTTCATCATCATGATTTTTATCAAGTCATTGTTTGCTGACATACTTGATTTAGGTATGATTCTGACTCTAAAATGGTCACATAATCATTGGCCTCCTTTCACAGTCCATTATGTTAAACCAAAGCTGCAAAAACAAGATTATTTCAGTCTCAGAGCATTTCAGAGACATTAAATATTTAAAAAGTTTTTCCTTTTAGCTGCTGAGTGACTCCTGAATAACCATTAAAAAAACAAAACCACCACCATCTAACAGATGCAATTGTAAAAAAATCATTGGCATATGCAGACA
>QWTY01004175.1:10246-42356 GCA_008033365.1 Pseudorectes ferrugineus
CCAGTGAACTATGCAGATCAGGTCAAGTGTACCCTGTCTGCGCTGCCCCCGGAGAGGATGCCTGCCATATCTGCAGCTGCAAGGGCAGAGGTTTCCCTGTGTAGCACTGTGACCTACATTTAAGGTGCACATACCCTTTACATTTGCAGTAAACCAGTAACCTGCAATTAACATTTCAAATGCAAAATGTACTGCAGAAGGGCGGTGCTGTTCAGCCTACTCTGTCACAAGTAATCATCATTTCCCAGACCTTACACCACCAAGGCACATGCATAAAACATATTTCTTTATCTGTTAGCATCCTCAGATTTCTGCCACCTTGCTACATCTAGCTTCACACTGACAAACTGAGACTCTTTGACCACACAAGCATAAAGAAACATAACAGAGAAAAAACAACTGTATGCACACAAAGGCCTTGTGGAGAAAAAAGAAAATATACAGGTGGAAACAGCAAATTTACAGAGTGTGCATGGAGAGGCAAGGCTGAATTCTTCAGACCACTGGGAACACTCCCCTTATTCCACCTGAGCACTGAAAGATCAGACACTGGACAGATAACTCCCCTGTGTTAAGTAAGGTAGCAGTTTTTGGAGTAGAGCTGACAAAAGTGCTTTACCTTATTCATGGGCCAGCTCCTCAACTTTGACTTCTGGCAGACCCAGAAGAGGAGGCAAATCAGAGACACCTCAAAGTTAGTCAGGGAACAGCCTGTTCTCACCTCCTTCTAGCATCAGAGAGCTTAATCTATTTGGGCAGAATTCTTGTTATTTGCTGCTGATGAAGAAATCAGAAGAAACCTGACTGCTTACAGAACTGAAAAGAGCTAATCTGACTTCCAGGTGAGGTTTGCCATCTCCTTGTCACACATCTGCTTCCCACTCTCACCTGACTGCTGAGTGTTCACAGGGACTCAGGAAATTCTTCTCCAGGTATTTGGAGGTATGGGAAGTGCCAGTTGCTTCCACTGTCTCAGGCCTGACAGCCTGTGGCCAGTCCCTGTGACACCTTAGGTGGGTAGGAAACAGGTGTGGGAGCACAACCTGAAAACTACTGATGTAACATATGAGTAAAAAGGAGCACAACAATAAAGTCAAACTAATTGAAAAGCCTTAAATCCCTTGAAAAGCATTTAAAAGAGTAATTTAAAGAAGCCAAAGGAGAAGACAATTTGAAGGCAGTCACCAGTACTAGCAATATAAGAAAAAAATATCACTATTTGTTATATTAAAACTTCTGGAAGTAATTTTACAGTGATACCATCATTGAATGCTCCTGTATGAAGTGTGTTTAGATGGGGCCGTTAAACATTTGGATGTTCACATTTATATAGCATTCTGTGAAGACCCTAGGAAGGCTGGAGAAATGATACACTTTAGAGACAACACATAAAAAAATTGATAACCATAAAGTTCAGCAATGGTTTGGCAGCTACGAAGAAAAAAAAACAAAAAGCAAAACCAAACACCAAAAAACAACCAGATGAGTGAAAGTAGGCCTAGTTCAAACATTACCCAGAGGATCTGTGCTATTTTGCTCTGTGATTTCTGTGACACATCACAAGTGAGCAATGCTCCAAAAGAAAACAGGACACTGGGTCAGATTCTGATTTTAGTCAGGAACACTGACTGCAGCCCCAAAAGGAAGACACTGAGGTGAAATACTTTGTGTTTCCCAGGTATTTTATATTGGAGAATCAGTGAGTTGCTGACCAGGAGACACAGATTTAACACTTTTCAGCCCTGAAGCAATTTGCTGCATCATCTAAATCACCAGATGTAAACAAGAATAAAATAAAAGTTGCATCAAAACCAAACATTGACTAGCTATCACATGCAAACATGAAATTTGGAAATCATTATGAAAATTGTAGCCACAGTGTGTGATCCAGGAAACCAGGCAGGCATAAAATTGAAATATGGGGAAAAGCTTATTATACATTTATGGTCTGCTCACATGCCTAAAATAATATTTTACTGAAACTAGGTCAGAAAGCTCAGAATCTTGCAGGATCAAATGCAGAAAAAAGACAATATTAGGACTAAAAAGAAAAGTGGTGAAGAAATTGACTCCTGTTTTTGCATAGTGTTCCTAACACATTTCCACCACATCTAGTCTCTAGACTGCTCAACAAATTCTACAGACATCTCACACTTTTAAAAATAAAACTTTTCCTTTTTTTTTTTCCTCTTGAGGTATATAGATATAATTCCATAAGATTGTCCAGGTATGAAGTTATGGTGTTTGGAAAGCAGAAGCTCAGCTGGAGTTGAGACTTAATTACCAAGAGCAAAGAGAGCTTCTATAGCTACATTAGTAGTAAAATATTCACCTCGGAGTTCTCCCTGCTTTCAGCTGGAGATGGGACTGAGGTTCCTTCCAACCTGAATCATCCTATAATATTATTACATTTAATACTGACTATTTCATTAAGTTATATTAGCATTTAGTAACTTAGTTAAATTAATTTATATTAGTTGGAATTACATAGAAAAAACCTCACAAGATTATATAAATAAAGTGAAAAATAGCTGCATAATTCAGAAATAACTTGTGTGGGAATAAAAGTCCAAAATTTGTTTTTTATAAATGTTCTCTAGTATTTGTTTAAAGTCCATAGCTACAAATTTTGCATTCATTTGTATTCCATGAATACCCTCATGATCAATTAATCCAAAATTCTCCTCCACCATACCAATTTTTCTAGAGCAGGAATTATTTTGTAACAGCAATTAATTTATCTGTTTTCTTCAATTTACAGTATTGAAAATCATGTAGAAACTTCTATTTTACAGTTATAATCAATGTCTTCATGACATTCTGCTAAGAAAAAAAAAAAATTTTTTTTTCTTGAAAATGGTCAAAGCACTCATGATAACTAGCAAAGAACCTTTAAAAATATAAAGGTCCAGAGAAATGTTAGGAATGAAAATTCCTGATAATTATTTTCCAGTGTCTGAAAGCCACACCAACACATGCATAACACTGCTAGATAATAGTTCCTTTTTTTTTTTCCTTTCTGGAGCATCCCACTAGAATTTTTCTTAAGATTAAAGAATCCTTCTGTTCAAATTGAGTTTAATTTAAAGCTCATTCTTGTTTATTTCATACTGTATACATTTATTTTTATGGAATAAAAGACAATATTTCACCAATCCTAATTGCAGGAGGCTTGGCTCCTGAGATAAAAAGTTTTAGAAAGCCCAAACCCAGTAGTCAGCACTCCAGGTTCTCCCAAGATCAGGTCCCAGAAGCCAGTGAGATAAAAAAGCTTCTTATCAGAGTTCAGCAAATTAGGTGTTACTATTGTAAATGTGTCTCTTTTTTCTTTTATAAATGCTTAAATAAGTAATGAACTTTTTTATTTATTAAAAACTGAATCATTGGAGTCTAATTTATCTGGAATACACTAGAAACACATCAAATATGGGATTCTCCATTTAATTAGTAACAGAGTACTCTAACTCACTTCATGCAAAAAAACCTTTTTAAAAAGCTCATATGCAGTTGACTTTCTTCTCACAGAAAACTTGGGGCAGTAGCTGTGAGACTCTCAAAATCCTGATTAGCCGCACACAAAACAGAGGCCCAGGCAGTTACACACCAACTATAGCAAGATAGTTCTTCATGCAAATTCTAAAAACCTTTCAATTGGTACCATGAAGCACAAACTGCATTTTCTTAAGACTGCCATTTATGAGCAGAAAGCAGTTTTTCCTGTTAATTGTTAATTCTGATCCCACCACAGTCCCTGGCTGGTTTTCTGCTGAAGATGCTGGACTGTATTGGGCAAAATACAAACTTCCTGGTGCTCACAGGAGAGGGAATTGCGACCTCACCATCCTTGGCTGGGCTGAGACACAGCAGCCTTTTCATCTGAACTGCAGGTTACAGCTCAGGAGTGTCAGAGTTCAAAAAAGAAATGCATTGATACCATATGCATTGTCCTACTGTGCAGCACCTGGAACTGGAGGCCATAACTTAAGCACCAGCTGACAATCACTAATTTTCAGTATCTGGAATTCTGCTGACAACACCTTTGTTTTCCTTCCAGTGCGTTCTGTCGAATGAAAAAGCCTATGACTCAAGCAGTGAAGTCCAAAGACAGATGACAAAAAACAACCTCTTGCATCTGTATTTGGGGGCAGATCAGTTGCTGAATTTTTTTCTTCTTCATCTTGCTCAGGTCAAGAGACAAAAAAAAAGTAGAGATGTTATAGATCTTCCTTTATTCAAGCTCAGTTATTTGAGTCCAAATCTGACTTGCACTTGAGCAGAGCATTACCTCACAATGCAGAAAGTACCAGCAGCTTCACTAGTATTAGCAAAAAAGAGAAAGATCCTAAATAATTTAGATCTGGTGTCAGATTTCAGTTTTCTAAAGCATTTCTAGGCATGTGAGTGAAGCCTTCTTTATACAACTTTTCTAAAAAATCATGTATATTGTAGAGAAAAAAATAATTGTTTGCAAAAGTCCCTCACTACACACTTGCCCTTGTTTGCAAAAGTTGATGATTCTATGACTGACACATAAACATTGAGCTAAACTGAACCAGAAGTTGCCTGAACCAAGAGCAGTATGAAATAATCCTACCAGATGGGAACTCTAAACATTATGTTTCTGACCTTGATACAATAAACAGTGTGCAAACAGCTAGACACCTTATTTAGACACACATAACACATTTTTAGGAGAAAATGTGTGTTTTCTGACAGTTGTATTCAGCTCTCTTCAAGTGAATGATGAATTGCTTGTGGTTTTAAACACATTGAACTGGGGAGCTAAACTAAATAGAAGAGATGTAGTGTGCCTGCCATACCTTCTCAAGCATAGTTTTGTCATTAAAAAGAAAACACTGGAAGGAACGCAGCAATGTGTAAACAGTCTTTTCATTGCTAGATCTGCCTCTTTCCTGCAGGCTCCTCTGTGCTAACAGCAGCCTCATGAGCAGCAAGATCCTCAGAAAGGAGAAAAAGGGTTTGAAATCCAAATACTATTTCTTTAAAATTTCAGCAAGATGTAGAACAGTAGAAAAATCTGGGCTCTGAAGCGAGACAGACCCACACAAACCAGATCAGCTCTAAATTCTCTTGATCCAGTCAAGAGAAACCTGTAACCACACAACAATGTCCATACAGAAGATGGAGCAGGTAGAAGTAATAAGATCTTGGCCCTCTAGCCCAAGTACTTAAAAATCTTTAATTGCCATTCACAAGAGCTGTGATTTCAACATCTTCCTATGGCTTACTGCAGTTCTTCAGACTATTATTTCTACATCACTCACGTGTGGTAACTCTTCAGGAACTGCCCAGTAAGATCACAAACACTTCATAACAAAACTGTGTTGAATCTGTTGAAACTCCAGTGTTATCTGGGGTGTACTGATTCTTGCCAATATTTTTCTGTTTACCTTCTCTTTTTGTTCCTCTCCTGGTAGCCCTTTGCATTTCTGTTTCAAACTGTCAAGCACTCTATTGCTTTGCATATACAAAATATCCCTAAAAAATGAAAAGAAAATTCTGCAGTACACCCTCCTTCCCCAAACTATTTGCTATCTAAATCTCCAGCTAGTAAGATGCTCTTCACCAAGAGGCTGCTAAATCACATCCACCTCCAAAAGTGACATGCAATGAGTGAGTGCTGCAAGAGAATATGCTCTCAGCTTGAGACAGAAATTGCGGATAAGAGAAGGGTAAGCAGTATATTTAGTTACCCATTAATCTGGGCTAAGAACACAGTCTATCAGGAAAATTGCCTTCCCCTACCACTTATTGCAGTTACAGCTACGTTTTATAAATGTAACCATTAGCATGTTCTACTCCAGGCTGTGCAAAGGGAGATAACCACAACCAGAACACAAACACTGGTGTGTGTCACATTTCAACAGAAAATGCTGTATTTTTGACCCCAGGAGCTAAAACAAAAGGTGAAATTCATTTGACTAATGCACTCTGATACTGACTCTGCCTTGAGTGAGTTACATGAAGCATCCATGAAAGCTGAGCATGGGGAGGAAATAATGAATTTATGGACGCATGTACAATGAACATTTCTTATGTTTTATAGGTCTGTGGCCACTATGGGAGGCATTCAGGCAGAAGGGAACATGCTAGTCACTACACAATAGAGATACAACTTAATGATGGTTTGCAAAGCAGAGGCTTTTCATGTTATGGGGAAAAAGACTAGTAGGGGATAAAGAAAGAAGACCTGTTTTCAAAAAGAGAGAAAGCAAAAAGAGAGAAAGGTCTTTAACAGCTGTCAGGCTGTGCATAAGGAGACAAGAACTGGATTTCCAGGACTCTCTCATTCCCAAACTGGCCTTAACAGTAATTTCAAAGTCCACCGGAAGAATTAAATTCTCCTTAACTGTGTCACTGTCTGCACAGCTGCAGCGTCTTAGAGAAATATTTGGCTTCATGTGCTCTAACTCATGTTTTAGTTTCTCTGTCATAACTGTTACACTTCCATAGCAGAAGTTCAGACTTCTGTTTCACTGAAATATGTCTGCATGTTATTTTTCATTTTCAGTTTGTTTAGTATCAAAGGCAAACCACAGCTGCATTTGCTTGTGCAACAGCCAGGGTCGGCTCATAGAGAATCTCTTGGAGTTTGCAACCCACCATGGAAGCTCAGGGTTGGGGACTATCTCCTGCCAAGTTTCCATAGTCACGTCTGCGGCTGATATTGCTGAGCTTCATGTCAATGAACTTCCAGAAAGGGGGAGGTGACAGAAAGAGAAGTCACAATTTAAGAGGCGCTCACTCCTCAGACCCAGCCCAGCTCACCAGAGGTGTCGGTCTGGGTGGAGCAGACAGCTGACTGCTACACGCTCCAGGAGTCCACGCTATTGTCACAGCTGCTACATCGGTGTGGGAGGCAAACTGCAACCTGCCCAAGCTGGCTTTATTGTTACTCATCAGCAAGTCTCTGGAGAAACTGGAGTAATCCTTGAAGAATTAGAAACAAGATGCTACATGCATGATAATGTGTTAATCAGGAGTAAAGGGAATGAATGACTTCACTTTTTTAGTTTGCAAGTTACTGAAACAAGTTCTTATGGTTAAGATCTGCAATTTTTACTCTAATTAAATTAATGATAAAATTAATTTATTGCTCCCTATATGCACAGCTCTGCCCTTGACACAAAGGGATTTTTTTTCCCAAATGATCTGTACACAAGACTATTTAAGCTTGCTCTTGTACTCCCTTTTCTCTACATCATCCACCACCCAGTCTTACACCACTGGAAAAAAAATAAAAAAGAGGCAAAATTTTCCATGCTGTGCAACAGCACTGTCAAACAGGCCATGGAGCTCACAGCCAAGAAAAAGATAGGAAAACGGACTAAAGGTATTCACAGAACAGCAAGTTATTTTGCTAGTGAATTTCCATAGGTCACTCAGAGTCAGCAACGAGATAATGATGACTGTGATTACCAGCACAGCACACACCTGCTCACTCTGCACATAACTGGTTTTTGATGGACTGATGACTTTAGCAGCTCTATCCAAAGACTGCAAGTCTGGCCCTATACGTTTAGGGCACAGCAATACCGACAGAAGGCACTGCTCTTCACACTCAGCTGAACAAAAGCAGGCAGCCTGTTCAGCTGTTTCTAATGCTCAAACAGGGAAATGTTTATGTCCAGAGCTGGGGCTCCTTTACTGGCAGTGAGAAAAGATGACTGAAAGGGACAGGAGTTATGTTTGAAGGCAGGCTTGCAGGGGAGGGACAGAGAGCACCAGTCACACCAATAACAGCAGAACATATTGATATAATGTGGGATGTTACAGATAAATAGCCCTAGAAATCCTCAATTACAGTTCTCTTAATACAGACCAAGACTTCCCAAGGTAGAGAAACATTTGTGCTTAAGTGTTGAGAGACCTGTTGTGGGCACAAGACAAGCCTCCTTCTGACACCTGTTCAGAACACAGCAGTTCCTTAGGAGACGTGGCTGAGGGAGTTACACAAATACAGGAGGGTTTGTCCCAAAAAGGCTGCACCATCTGACGGCTGTGGAGGAGTCCCTGAAGTGACCACAAGGTGTCAAACCACCTTCTGGAAGAAAAACCTTTATGTCCAATTAACAATCCCAGTCACCTCCCTTCCCCCATTCTCCCTTGAGTTTCATGATTGCCAAGGTTATAATTAACCCAGGAAGCTGATTAGAACATTGTTATTCCCCGCTACACAGTTGACTATTGTAGTACAGATGGAATTATTTCCCATGTATACTAAAACACTTAAATAAACTGTAACCAGTTCAGGTGACAGCTGTGTGTTTGACTGGGTTCAATTTACAATGTCAACATAGATAACAGGCACCCCATTGACGAAGAGAAGCCTAAATTCTGGGGCTTATGGGTATGGCTCCTTTAGAAAAGGTCTAAAAAGTCAAGGACAGCACCTTTAGGGAAGAAAGATCTAAGCAGCAAACACACAAACTTATCCCATGCCTCGCCAAAGAATGCCTGTGCTGTCTCATTTAAAGTTTTTAGGGAGAATAAGGATGAGTAAGTTTTAATAATTACATGAATATTGAAATTTCAGTTGATGAGAGAAATTTTAATGATTGTATATTAAAAAGTGACTATATTTAAGTTCTAATAAAATGTCGTTATAATTTAAATCTTCTTCTGACTGTATACTCAGTGCTATAGTCCCATGAAGATCCTGTACAGAGCAGTACAAACAGTGCAGTACTGTACAGGCAGTAGCTCTGTGAGACAGGATAATCTTAATCCAGACATATAGGGAAAATGATTTAACACAATGCTGATTTAGATTTGGCTGCACAAACCTGACTAGGTTCTGGATACTTGGTTATCACTGAAAACAAAGCATGTTTATAAAACACCAGGACAGCATTTTCTAGCCACCAGGGAGGAAAGAAAAAGTGAAATAAGTTTTTTCCTCTTTTTCTGCACAAATTATGTCACACCCTGACAATGAGACCCAGACTATTCAAAGAGGTAAGCAGCCCCCTACATTTTACCTATATGTCTAAGCTTTTGTCTGATCTCATGTAACAGGATAGAGTGCTATTTATGTTTCTTAAAATGGAAGGAGCAGCATGGCAGTATTAACAAAGCTCTACTTTAATCCAAGTATGTTAACAGACATATGTTTTCAACACACTCAGGGGATAAAGAGACAGGATACTCCTGCTAAGATTCAGATTATGCTTTCCTGAAGTAGTGTCTGCCATCATCATCCTCATCCACAGAAGAGTGTAAGGAAACTGGATTCCCTGGTCTAAAACTAACCTACAAAAAGTCCCTCTCCTTCCCCACGCCACTCCCTTCCAACTCACCTTGTATATGTTTGTTTCCAGCCAACAGAAAAAAAAGTTTGTTAGTTTTTCTTGATAACACCTATCTCATGGGTGTGGGGGTATTTTGTGTGCTCCTGTCAGCTTTTTGCATACGTTGCAAAGTGTAAATACAAAATGGTTATCCAGGTTAATCAGCTGCAGGGAGTTATTGGCATATAGTCAGTCATGGAGGGGGCTTGGAGAGATGTCCTGCACCAAGATCTTCAAGGTTAGTGTGAAAAAAGAGCACCACAATAGAGGGAAATAATTCTCTTTTTGGATGCACTTATCTCTTTGCAACCTCTGAGAACATACTTCAGCATTTTTCAGATCAACTGCAATTTTTACCTAGGTCAGAAAAGAGGCCCAAGAAAATTCAGAAGGAACTAAAGTTCTGAAAGATAAAATACCTTCACTTCAAAGAAAATTGCACAAAACTATGCCTTTTAATTCAGGGAGCAGCAAATATATAACTCTTGGTAACCTTAAACACCAGCTGCTATTTTTTTATACTTGAGAAGTTCTATAACCTTCTGGAATAAAAGAATTTCCATGCTGGTTCAAGCTGACATGTTAATTTTGCCTCCAATTATCTTGTACATTGCAGTGAATGGATAAATACCCTGTGCTGTAACAGCCATGTCAGGCACCTCCAGAAGAGCAAAGCTATTCCCAGATGGTGCAAAGCACTATTCCATGATGCCTGAGTGGTGTGTGCTACCAATGTATTCTCAAGTTGCCATCAGGTACATCACATGTCAAGTCTACCTCAGCTGCAGTTACAGTATGCTATTATTTGAGGAACATACCAAAGCCAGGGAACCACTTAAATACATATATTCTGCAGGTAGAGAACTAGCACGGCAAAGCAGTTCACATGTTTTTCAGTTGTGTGAAGGTTTTTGCCACCATGTAGAATAAATTAGTAGACAGAATAAACTAATCATGCGTTAACAGAAGAGCAGTGACAGGAGAGCTGTATTTTTCATGCATTATTTCAACATTTTCCAGTTTATACAAGTGCTGGTTCCTTCGTCACTCTTTTATAACACATGAACAAAAAACATGCATTTAAAAAGTGTGGCTTATAGGACATTTGTAGCCAAGAGATGAAATAATTCCCAAAGTAAAAACTTTTCTAGATTCCCAAAACATTACAAAGTTTCATTCTACTAAAAGATAAATTACATACACTTCTGAAAAATGTTTGCTTAATCCCATGACCGTAAGACAACTACACCCTCCAGAACAAGTGAGGTCTAAATTAAACATGTATAAATACATGTATAATTTAAAGTGAATAAATATAAAAGGTCAGTAAGAAAGAATCCTAAACCTAAAGAAACTAAAGTTAAGGTCTCATTTTTGTTGAAAGGGTCAATTTTAATTGACTTCTCCAAATGGTTTTATTTACATTTGGAAATGCATCTTATTAAAACAATATTTTTCCTACTGCTGCTCTGAGTGTGTCCTCTCCCCTCAAGCAATTTCTGAAAGTAGTTTCAAGAGAAAAGTGAGTAATTGTAGACCGACTGATCAGCCTCAAGAGAGTAAAAGGGGTTGTGTTAGTTTTCACTGGCATGGAGCAGGGAGGAGGTCTTCTCTAAGTACTGGAAAACCTGCTGAGTAGGATGACCTTCTTTTTATACTGCATAATGTTCTGGGCATGGGCCAGCTTTTCCAGAGACAGCTATTCATCTGCTTAACTTGAGTGCATTAAAATTCCCTGCTCCCCTATCATCAATTTCCTTGCTCTCGCACCTACATTCTGACCGAAGAGTATCACAAAATCAGGTAAAGATGTAATTGCTTCAAGTGCATCTTGGTGGTTTGAAAGAGACCCATACCTTTTCCAAGCAGTAGCAAATCAGCCAGGGCATATTATGACAATAACTAAAAGTAGATGGAATAGAAATTTCAGATTTAAAAGTGGTTGGGTGCATTTTAATGTTTTCCAAAAGCATAGAAAACACTCCCTTCCCTTCTGCAGCCTGCTTGGGGAAGCATGTACCATGCCCTTCTTGAAAGCCTCAGAGAAGGAATTTAACACAGTAAATCTAACACTACCCAGGAGCACCTCCTCCTCTCCCAGAATTAAGCAGAATCAACAGAAGCACAGAGAGATTCTTTCCTATGTAAAAGCCTCCATATGTCATTTCTAAATTTAAGGTTTGGTCACGTTTTTGTTCCTCAGTCTTTTTCGCACAGCTGCAGGACCTTAGGAAAGTTCAGACTGACTTAGCCAAGATACTTTGGAGCTGGGCTGGTTCTCAGTGCCAGCAGAGATGCCAGGGGGAGTGGGCGTCAGCACAGAGCCATTGCCCAGTCACACCATCAGCTTCTACTGACCCCTGCACCGCTGCTCTGCTCCTCCAAAGGGCCAGTGCAGATTACACTTGTGCACTTGTGTCACTTGTGCAGCAGGGCAGTGCTGCTCAGCCCAGATATTATAGATCTCTCAACTCACGCTCGAAATAACTTGCCTAAACTTTCTGAGATTGATCAGCTGGAAAAAGAAAGACAAGCAGTACAGGAAGACACTTTTTTCTATCATTCTTCTCTCCAGATATTCCTTCTCCAAATATAAACAGTCAGTACTCTAAAGTTCCCAACTCTAGTACAGCTGTACACTCAAAAGCATCCCTTACTGAGCACTTAGGGCATCCTGACCTTTTTCATGTCTGCTCTGAGATGAAAGTCATAAACAACATCAACCCAAAAGCTGTTATTGCAGCTGTCTCAGTTCTGAGAAACCTCTCCTTGAATGCAGTTTTCAGCTTCAGTTTCTAAATGAAATTTTATTGAAGTGATCAGCTTTAGTTGTCAAACTTTCTGATCTTCAATCCTACATAAACAGATCATGGTAGTATAATTTTCAGAAGAAATGGAAATGAATTATCATAGAAGATTTTCTGAGATCTTTCCAAACAGATATTGTATTGTCCTTGGTAATAATGGATGAGACCCATTTGACCAAGTTTGAAAACTGGGATACTTCAGGTACAGGATGTACAGGAGGCTGCTGCACATGAGCACTCAAATGATTCCTAGTAATTTCCAGAAAAAGCAGATCTCTGTTTCTAGGAAGTATTACCATTTCCCAAACACAACTAACACATGAGCTTTCCATTAGGAATTATGTGAAACAAAAAAAAAAGAAAAACAAAGCCACTTATGTCAATTATTACATGTGAAAAAATAAGTCCTCAGACCACTGGTTAGAAAGTGGGAAGCAACAGGCTGTCTTCTACAAGGCAGAAAAAAAAATTATATAACTTGTGAATAGTCTGAACTGCAGTCATTGCATCTACAAGCAACAAACCAAACATCATCTTCACAAAACAAAAAAAAAAAGAAGCTCAGTAAATCTTCCTTAAGTCAATCCTGAAATTCTAGTGTTCGCAAATTCCTGTGTTCCCAAAGCATTCTGAAAGCCCTTGTGCACCCTCAAGGGAAAAATCTCTACCCCAAATGTGGTTTTGGGACATGCCTTTGTTCCAGTCATTGGCACAGACAATCCTATAACAACTACCAAACTTTTATCTTATAGATTTCTCTTTTTATGGATACATTTCCCACAATATTCCTGTTGCTTTTCCTGAGATGGAACAATTAGAGTACAAGGCCACATATGTTTTTCCTTTTCCTCTGATACGTCTAGATGTAGAACTCCCGTGGATAATGACCTTATTTTATATAACCCTACAATGATAACAGGTATCATCTGTGACTAGAATTGTTAAAATTCACTGAGCAGAAACCTTCCAAGGGGGCTGCAGGAGATGCCTGCTGAATACAGGGTTCTTTGTACACTTAAACAGATGTTCATCCTGCTTATTCATTTTAATCTGCTAAAAGTATCTTAGCTAGAAACATCTTAAGAACAATTTTATCAGCTTAACTGTACAGTAAGGAATAGAACCTGGGACATGATTAGAGCACAAAGAATTATAAAAGCCTTGAATATGTGCCACATATAAATTGGCATTAAGCCGACCCAAAAAATAACCATTTTTCTTTTCAGAAAAATGCATCTTCATAGAATTGCAACATGTAAGTTAATGGCTCTTATAAATCTTCAGTAAGAACATAAAAAACATAATGAAACTTAATGAGACTTAACTGTGATGTAAATCTTAATTCATCTTACTCCAACCAGTGATTTTCAGGGATTTTTTATGGCAGTATTTTTAAAGCTGTTTTCTAATGAACAAGAGCTTTTCTCTCACAGTGTCTCTTTAGGTTGCCTTACGAAGTAAGTTGTCCAGCAGTGAAACACCCCTTGTAGTCTAGAATTCTATATGTCTCAAATGGAAGCAGACAGCTGCTTTGATTTACCTTCTTATATTCAGCTGTCTTGCCCCCCATTTAATGCAGAGACTATTAAGAAGATTAGGTAAATAGATTCAATTTGCTATGTGCCAATCAATATTACAGAACCTGTGTTTTTTTTGTGATCATAAATAGAAAACAGCACAAGTTAATTGCAAAACCACATATCACAAATGACTACAAATCTGCTTTAACTATCTCCATTTTTCTTTATTTCGCAATGGCTTTAGTAACCTTCACACTGATCTCACTGAACCATAAACCCTGATTAGGGGGACTAAATGACTGGAATGTCCCTGGGAGCTGATTACATGCATTTTGCTTATGGCTTATCAAGTCTTATCTACTGATAAGGTCTTCCTCATCTCCCTTCTTCAGAATACCTGCTGTGGGATGTGGGAAATATTCCATTGGTTTTATCAGAGACATAAATGAACTGAATCTTCACTGATATAATTCTCTGTGGGCTAAGGAAACAATTCTTTGCCAGTTTACCCACCGACACTGTGTTTACAAAGCAGGCACTGCAGATTCCACCGATGGATACTTATTTGGGTTTAAACATAACATGACATATTTGTTTCAGAATCTTTTTTAAAAAATATTTTTTCTGGCTTTAAATATGTAGTTTTGAACTGGACTTTTCCACAGAAGTATCATCAACAAAACCAACAAACAATCTCCAAACAAAACAAAACAAAAGCCCAACAAAGACAGCCCCGCTCCCCCAACCGCCCTCCCCCTCAAAAAAAAAACCCTGTAAAATTAAACGAAGCAAAAAAAGCACTTGAGTTATCAAGCTGAACAATTCAACTCTATGCAGCACAAAAACATAGAAATTAAATAGTTGGCAGGAAAGATTGATCTTCCCGGGTGTACAGTTTTCCATTAAAACAGCCATAGATCAACAACTTTTTCCCACAAAGGCAGAGGAAACAAAGAGTGCAGCAAGTGCACTTTGTAAATTTCTTGCACAGCTGAGGGACACGACTCTCCACTGCATCAGTATTTGGACAGGAATTCAAAGTAGATCAGATCAGAATAAAAAATGGCAAGCACTTATTCCTTGTTCATTTTTTTGGGGATTTCTTATATGAATTCAGTAACAAATTGAAGCAAACCAAGGGTTTCCCATCACAATACACTAGGAAAGAGCCTTAAGGTAAGGGTAGGAAAAGATTCTTTACAATGTAATCTTACCATGCCCAGGTCTACAAAACGTTTACAGAATTAACTTACAAAAGTGTATAAATGTCTCAGGAATGACATCTGCCTCTCCAGATCCTCTATCTACATCTCTTTTGAAAATAACAATAATATACAGAAATAAAATAATTTTATATACATTTATTTGTAAGTAAGATTTTTATATATAAATTTATTGAGAATTTTTTTAAAGAGTTTCTCATAATCACAATGCCTCTCAATACACAAAAACCCAATTTAAATCATCTGGCTTCATTTGGCCCCTGCTAACATAAGTTTTAAGCACATGATTATTCATATCTGATTTGAGTAATGATGCTAACAACCACAGAAGACTTGACTCTGCTCATACTATAGACCAAAGACTTGTCTGCACTATATTGACTACTCCCATTATTTGGAGATAAACATTTAAAAGCCTGCACGATCAGAGGTTCAAAGCCTGTTTTGAATATTATAATCCCATGGATGCTATATTTTTCTGAATTAGTTGTACAAACACCGAGAACTGACAAACCAAACCAATCAGAGAATGAATGATTTTGTTGGTGCTTGCAGATTAATTATTCAGTATCTTGTATCCAGATAATTGAGTCTTTTTTTACACGTTATCTATCGTTCCTTCATCTCATTTGTCCTGAAATATAAATATTTTGTGTATTTTATTGTAATAAGCTTACTACAGATAGCAAAGCAGTTTAGGATTATAGGTACTTAATAGTTAATCATTCCTTATTAGTTCATTCTTCATTATAGTTCTAATTTTAAAGAAGCATAACCAAATTAAAAGAAAAATAATATGAAAATAAATAATTTTTTTCCTCTGTAGCATAGATTTGAAACTGAAAACCTTTTCTCTGATCTTTTCATTCAGTTAATTTTTACCAAAAAAGTCACTGGAACATTATGGCAATGCCAGGAGAGAGGAGGAAATAATAGAGGGATCACTATTAGTGTGAAACTCTTACAGAAAACAGGTGGGTTTTTAAAGGAACTGTGTTTGCAAAGCTGGCCAAGCACAAACACCCACAGAGCCACTCAGACCAACTCCAGTGGCACCAGCTGCAGTGGGATGGGCGACTTGGAAGGCTTTTAACAATATTTTTCAGTAATCATTCAGCCACAAAACGCTTGGGCAGTGAACTAACCTTGAACCATCTTTTCATTAATATAATCTTCCTCTCATCTTTCAACACAGAAACACTTTCATGTTCTAAAATGACTGCCCAAATACCACAATCAGAACAATTCCTCTCGGGATGAATAGAGTCTTACTACATCTAACTGTGAAATACAACAATATTCTTGTTCTGCTGCTTTCTGCAGGGCACTCCCTGGCAGGGATAATGGATCTGTACAGAAAGCACTGAATTCAGGCAAGTCAGAATGGCAGTAAGTGAACCAAAAAACTGGTGTTAGCCCTCCTGAGGAAGATATTCACCCACTATTTGTGATAATAGACAGAAAGGGAAGGGGAGATTAAATCATTAGTTCTACAAGCTTTAATTAAACATATTTTAGATTCATTTTTTAGGCTTAAAGAATGAGTCCTGAAGTTGTTCTTGGTAGGGAAGTGGCTACAGTCTGGAAAGCAATACACTCAATGCAACAACTCTTAAGTCCTCACTTTACAAGCAGAGAAGACGTCTAGGAGAGAGAAAAATTATCTTCAATTGTCAAATCTTATGAACGTAATTACAAAGATGATTTCTGGCCATCTCTTTCAGCACCACAGAAGGATCCTAAGTTTCTGTAGTTGCCCAGGATAATACAGTCATGCTTCCTTTCACCACTTCCTCCAGAGACAACTCAAGCCAGGCTTTTGTGGTTAGAAGCTCAGAAAAATGCACAGACACAGGGTGAGTGAGAGATGACAGGAAGATGAAGGGATGAGGAGAGCATAGGATTGAGAGGAGTTAAAAGCAAAAGAAGTTGAAGCTGAAATTTTTAAAACATGCACCAAGGAAAGCATAGTAGAAGTGATTTTATTTTAGGCTTATATTGTTTGAATGCTTATGACTTACAAGTCTTCAACACTGCAGGAATTCATATAAAGCACAAGATCTTCTGGACTTGTATGGGATAGAAATCTTCCCAGGATCATCATAATAATATGAAGAAGAATCTAAATTATTGCATTATATACATACTATAGACTTTAGAAGATTTTAAAGCCTTTAAAGTTTTTAACTGTCTATTGCATTGTTCATTAACATTTCTGCTAAAAACTCTACTACATAGCATTCATGGAACCAGTGTGCATTAAGCAAAAGCTGATGAATAAAAATAAAATTATTAACGTTTAGCAATCCCTCCTTTTTCAGCAATTAAATTACAAGCACCGGCATGCTTTGGTAGCTAGTTAAATTTCCTAAAATTCCTTTCCTACGGATGTAATTTAGATGTTTCCTAGAACATTTAAAAGTTGCTGGAATTGTTTAAGTGAACATGTTATTCAACAACTGAATGGCAGATGGGTTAAGGAAAGCACTGTTTACTTTACACAGATTCCAACATTACTGACTTATGTTAATAATAATAAATAGCTTATACAATTCTCTAGCTTGTAAAAATTACACTAATTTATGATTTTCTGAACACATTACAATAAGCAGTGTATTCTTGCAGTACATAAGGGAAATTTTTGTCTGAGGTCCCTGTACCTACCAGTAGACTACTGACATTTATTTGCATTTATTTGTCCTGGTTTCTGTGGCCACAAGTATAATATTGATATACTCCCACACAAGCATGCTCATTGAAAAGCCTGGCTTTGTAAGTCTGTTTACATTTTAACATTATTAGGATCAGCATGTTAAGACCTACTGCTTTTTTCCTCACTCCACTCCCACCCATCCCACATCATCCCTGTTGGTTAAAACTGAGCTGCTTCAATCCTGCCTACCCAACACACATCATGAGGGCAGCAGCCTTACACCCCTCAGGCAGGTCTTTACATCCTTTAATTTCTTGCAAACTTTTAAACCACAGGCCCTGTGGGACAGGGACCAGTATTCACCACGTTTTCCTCAGACCTAGCTGAGGCTTTTTGACACCATGGCAATATTTGACCACAAACTACATCAATCAGAAGCACAGTCCTCTTGACTCCTCAGTCAAAGCTGGGGATTCCAAGCCTGAAATTAATATGCTTCCAAAAGCAAAAAATAGCACATCTTAGACTCATTCCTACATCATGAACAGCAGTAATGTAGGGCACATTTTTTCCCTGCCTCTTTTTATTTCCCTTTCCTCAATCCCTTGTAGAATAACAGAAATTAAAATCTATAATTTCACTTACTTACAAGATTCTTTATTCTTTTATTTGTCTTGTCAGACTTACTGCATCTATACAATTCCCTGAGTAGATTAAGAAGCCTCAGAGACTATTGCTCAGATTAAGCAGTAGCTCTTACTGTAATCTTCTTATTCTCAATGTTTCCATCTTCTGCTCTATCCACATGATTAAACAATAAGTATATTATATCTTTCAGTACATCTGTCAGTTCAGGTCCCATCACTCAGCCTATTTCTGACATAGCCCATTGCAACGAGACTTGGTATCTGTCCTTCATAGACAGTGCATTTAGTCCAATTTTCAAGCAATCTAGAAAATTGTCTTATTCAGTGAAGCCTATGTTATTTCATGTGCTGCCATTTTCTGCCATCTTTCAGTACAAAAGGTCTTTAATGAGGTACCAGGCGGGCCCATTACTTAAATGACAAGTGTTGCTATGTGGATCTAAACAGAATATCCTATCTTAAAAAAAAATTGTATCAATCTTCTTCTAAAGTATAATGTGACCATTAATTTTAACACAATTTGCTGCCATGAGAAATAGGCATGATCCCACTCATAAGCTTTCAATAGTTTCCAAAAAAAGGCTGGACTGATGGAACATTATTACAAATTCTACTGAAAGACAGTTCAGGACCTTATATAATGAAGGAAATATAATACTCTAAGTGTGATGCATTTCTGTTTTCCCCCTTTCTGGCTGGATCCTCAGCAGATCAGACAGTTAAATACAGACTAATGCAAAGACACGTACTGAGGAAACATTTTATTATCAAGTGTCTCAGTAGGCTAGGAAGAATATTTGTCTGACAACAATAAAGATTTATTTCCTATTAGCTACTAGTTGAGGTTATTTTATATCATTTGGGTTCATTAAAATATTAAAACAAACATGAGACATTAGGATGTGCCAGAATCCTCAAACTTGCAGCAATTTAAATAACATTCTTCTGGTCAAAAGATACCAAGTTTGGGTTCAGTCCTCCAGCATGTGGAGGGTTCTTTTGGCCTGGTGATTAGGATTAGGTTGCCAGTAAATAAAAGCCTGAACTTTTGATGAGGGGACCCAAATAGATTTGTTACAGCAAATAAAGCTCCAGTGAGAAGCGTCTGACCACAACCCATCGTTCTGCTGGCTCTGAAAAGGCTTCGTCTCTCCACTGCTGTCAGGGACTGAGTAAAGCCAGGAGCTGGGCAGTGCTTTCCAAGAGAGGGAATGGAGTGGGAGAGTGGGAGAAAAACCCAAAACAGAACAGAAAAGAACAACAAAACCAGGCCTTAATGCTTGGGTTTGATCTGTCAGACACTATTAGTTAAGTACGTAACTAAATCAGCTGAATACTACCCAAAGCAGAAACAGCAACTTCCGTTATCAAGAGTTGTGCCAGGACAGTCTATAAACATTCCTGTGCAGAAGAGAGCTGTAGCAATGAACCCTAACCAGAAAATACTAGAACTACAACCCGAGTTCCTGTTTTGGGAAGGGGGGAAGGAAGGTATTATTTACATGCAAAACATTTGGAGGGGAGCAGGAGGGGATGTAGCATCTGTGCTTTTGTTCCATGGTTATTATACCTAAGAAGTAGAATCCTAGGTCATGTTTAGAGCTCCTAAACAAACTGTAACAATGAAACCTCACCTCTTGTCAACTCTACAGGGACTAAAAGATCTAACAAAACAATAATCTCATTAGAAAAGCCAAGAAAAAAAGCCTTAAGCAGCTGTTCATTATCTCACAGAAAACATTAACATTCCAGACTTCCTTGACACAATGAACAAAAATAAAACAAATAGACAAAGGAAAAAAAGTTAAAAACACCCTTCTGCAACACACCAGCCAAACAATACAAGTATTCATATCAGTCATATTCATTACATTTTGTATTTCAGTTTTCTGAGTATCACATTTCTTCCTGTGTCAGGTAAGGTACCAAGAAACATCCTTTATTTCCATCTAAACTTTTCATCATTTAAACCAAAGGCTTGAATGTGCTTTTCCTTTCCAACTCCTCCTCCTGCTTGCTTTTCTAGAAGCAGGGTAGCAGCCACTGCCTGGCTTTTTATCTCAGGCACTTCAAAACAGTGTAAAAATGCAATAAAAGCCCTGAATTAATCAGAATAATTCTATTCTAGTGACATTTTGTAGTTCTGCACATAGTCTTTTCTGCGTCCTGGAAAGTCTGTGGTACGTTCATCTTCCATGCAGCATCTCTTCAA
The DNA here is from genome assembly GCA_008033365.1 of Pseudorectes ferrugineus. Lineage (NCBI taxonomy): Eukaryota > Metazoa > Chordata > Aves > Passeriformes > Pseudorectes > Pseudorectes ferrugineus. Next base: position 30,620 of record QWTY01004175.1, read on the forward strand.
ACCTACTGGAGCAGAAGCTGGGCTTCACTTTTTCAAGACAAACCCAGACTAAAGACTGCAGCCAAACACCAACAAGAACAACTGGGAAGAACAAACAGTAGGAGCCCAGGGAAAAGCAGTATATGGAGACTGGACTAAAGCAAGACTGAATTTCTTTAGTTATAATAGATTGTGAAAAATGAGGAAATCTATTGTGACAAATAAAAACAAGGACAGTGTCTTGGGAAAAGGACATAATGCAAAAATAGAGGCACAGCCACTTCAGTATTCCCAAACCACGAATCCCACACAAAAGTCTACAGGTCTACTGGTGGGGCTGTGTCTCCCAGTTGCTCCAGAGACAGGGCACCTCACAGCACACAGTCCCCACCGTTACTACTCCAGGTTATCGTCCCCCACCACATCCCATCTCCGGGCAGCCCTTCATTCCTGCTCTCAGCCCTCCTCCTGCCAGTCCCCAGCACAGCCTGCGCACACAGGCCTCTGGAACCAGGGATTGATAGAAGGGGGGAATTGTCACCACTTTAAAGGAAGCACCCTAACATGACAGCCCTTGGGAGTCAATCATCCTCTTCCCAAAGGGACCTAAAGACGAGCCTTTCTAGAGGACTGCTGAACAAAGTTATTGGTCCAATTTGCTCTGGGACTTGAACTACAGAGAACGCAGAAGGATGTCCAGCTACAAAAGAGCATTGACCTAAGATATGTAGGAGTGCTAACCTTCTCTATTATCTCCAAATATTACCTCTGTGGGAAGGGAGTCATTCCAAGAAATTACAAACAGCTTTTACAGACTGAAAGGTGGCAGGGTCACTTTCCTCCAGTTACTCACAGTACAGAGATTTTATCTAATTCTAATGCATTGGCTTCCAGCTTTTGTAAGATTAAAGCACAGTCATTTGGCTTCTTGCTGAGGAAATATGTTGTTAGGCTAAGGCCTGATGTTAGAGATCATGTCATATATGCAAATGATGGTGCATATTCATTAATATGCAAATTAGAACACAAAATCAGATTAATCCCAAAGCCTAAATTCTCCAGCTCTCATGACCTACAAGCTTAAATTGTGCATGTACAACTGCTTGTTCAGCAGTGTGACTTTGGCTTGCTTCATGATTAAATACAAATCAGCCACATACATGTAATTTTTCTATGTAAATAGATGCTATCTAGGTTAAAACTGAAATATTTATTGTAAAGACTTACTCTCCCAAATCCCTTTCAAAGACTACTAAAACATCTTTGGATTTTTCTGTTTATTGCAGCTACTGCAGGCAGGTGTTCAAGAGCACCAGCTTTCCTTTTTAACCCCTCATTAATTGAAATGAGTTGCCAATGCAATAAGTCCATTTACTTAGTTTTTGATTGATTTTCTAAGAGTTAAACAGCAAAAAACTCCACTAAGGTCTGATCAGCTGCGTGGGGACAGCAAGTATACAGAAATCTTTGGCAACCAATTACAAGTCAAAAACATCTTTCAAAACACTGTCTGAAAATCTTCACCACACTGGATAGCTGATACAGCTACTGGATAACTTGAGTTATGAAAGTCTGCATTAATTAAGGCGCTTCAAATTTGTGAACTTCTATACTTAAGTCCAGAAACTGCCTTCTACACTGGTGGATCCTTTGAGAAAAGGGACGCAGAGATAAAGTCGCTCTCATCAAAAGCAGTCATCAGCTACACTTTCCTCCAAACTATATCAAACTATCATCTTCATAATTTCAGGGTTAGGAAAAATTAATTTGGTTTTAACTGGATTGACAAAATATTAATTCTTATATGATAACTGAATCCTGCAGAGCACAAATAGTCAAAATAGTTTGGATTTACCATATACATTTTCAGCAGCTACATAAGGCTTGATTGTGTATGATTGAAAGATTCGTATTTAATCATGAATTCATTAGTCCTTTCAGAGATGTTGATTTTAGTATGAAACAAATTGTCACCATGACGTTTATTTTGATAAGGACTTTCCTGTGTTTTAAGGTGCCATGTATTGCTGATATGTCTGCAAGTAAGGCAACTAGGTTTATTCCCTCTTCAGATCTGTCTTAAACGAACAACCAGTCAGGGAGTAATAGTTTACATTCCTTAGATTAAACACCTTTAGGAAAATGATGGCAGGAGGTTTAAAAGACAGCGTTGCATTCAGAAATTTATAAATACAAGCTTAGGAAAAAATATAAGCCTGACATTTTTCAGCTCTGAAGAATTCTTTCCTTTTTTGAGTTCTGCACTTCATTCTTTTTGCTGTATTTTAGACACTTAAACACCTGCTGTAGCCAGATCTTGGTCACTGGGGCACAGGGTGGTCATAGTCTCTCCAACAGGGATATCACTGGAAAAATTGTAATGGCAAACTAGATACTTATTCATTCACTACCTATGATAATTTAGGAATGAGTTTGATTAAAAATATTGATACTTAAGTTTTCACACTTATACGTGCTTGTTAGCAACTTCTGACAACACATTCACAGTTACAGACAGATATTCTGAAATCTGAGGTAACTGCTGAAAAACAGAAATTGGGAGAAAGCTAAAAACACCAACTAAACCTAAAAGTATTATCTTGCCATTCCTATGTTAGCCCAGAGTAAAAGTTTGAAGAGAAAATATGTTCAAGTCAGTATTCGATCAGAAAGTAACATTCAATTTAGGTTTTCTGCCTGAATATTTTACACTTCCAGAGTGAGAAATGTTACAGGAATCTAAAATGGGGGTGGTGACAATACACAACACAGACAGGCAAAACAAAAAAAGGCATAATTATAATGAAGCCAAGCAGCCCAACCTTTTCCATACCAGAGAGAGTAATCAATAGCCAACACAAGTTACCTTCAAGCATTCTAACAATCTTTTTTGTTTTGGACGTTTTCCTTGAGGGACTTGGGAAAATTCAATAAGAGAGGATCTGGGCTAAATCCTTTCCTAATATTAATTTATAGGAACAACGAAAGAGATGGGTTTTATCTGAAGGGATGCAGAGTGCATTAGAGAGCACTAGATCCAGATGTTTGCATCATAACCCTCTTGCCATAGGGCTGGCTGAGAGATAAGAGACAATTACAGACTCCTAGTCTAAAGACTGGACAGTCCAAGTCAGCTATTGGACACCACCAGAGTTTCAGAGGTTGAGTTTGAGAGATATTTTGATTGTATCCTTCTCAAATCCAATTTTCTTTTTTAAAGAAATATCACATCACATTGTCAGCCTCTGCTCCCTCCCTAGATTTTGCCCACTTAAAAGGGCAGAGCTCTTGACCCCAGCTAAAGCAGAACTCCTCCTCTCCCTGCAATAAAACTCCCTGATCTCTAAATATGCCAACACAAGCAGATAAACATGTCAAAACAGCCACAATCTTCCCCATAAAAAAGCTTGGACAAAAGCCTGCTGACTCGATGTACACCACAATAATCATCCAGATTTGTCTAGGAACAATACGGGATTGACTTCTTGTAACCTATGGTTTCAGCAGGGGCTTATTAAAGATGTTTAGCCCACATCAGTGAATATTTGAAACTGATGCAAGTTGCTGCAGCCCCAACAAAAGAACAGATGGCTGTGAAAACTGCTGTTCATACACCAGAGATCTCATATGTATGCAAATTTGTGTTGCTGTATATACCACCAGAGTCTGTTCCCTCCTTCCTCCCCTCCACCTTCTTACTTCAATGTACAATTAAAATATCAAGAAGTCCTGCTTTGTCCCTCTTGCCAGCAGCAGGAATGAGCACTGAACATGTGACCCTTCCAGTCACCTCATCCCTAAAATCCTCTCCAAAAGTGAAATCTAGACCAAAAGCTAGAATCCAGATACGCCTCAAAAGTTTTTCCTTTGTTGCATCTCAGCATGTATTTTTAATTGGGCTTTTAATGCAAAGATAAAGAGAAAACAATAAAAAAAGTAATTGAAACATCAACAAAAAGATTTTTCTGTCCGGGTTTATTAAGCTAGAATAGTAAGTTTTAATTTGAGGTTTTTTTACCCTTTAAACCCTTGAGACATCACTAACATTGTGTATGTAAATTCACATTTAGTTCAGTGTCATGTTTTAGGAGAAAGGGAGTAACATATTTCTTGTGTACGATTACAATACAGTGAACACTGCCTTAGTTACTGTTGTGTTCCACAGAAAGATGGCTTCATATAATTTATTGACACTGTTTTAAGCTCCCACACAAACATAACCACAACTTGAAGCACGAGCAAATATTGACTTCATCTGCAGCCCAATAGCTGTTCTAGTGATTACTCAGGCATTCTGGCAGTGTTTCCAACCACCAATAAAGGCAACGGAAACTTTTACAAGCATGACATAAGTAAATTATTCGTCACATTATCAACACAAAATATGTTGTCATACTTCAGAAATGTTAAAGGGTTCAAAAAATATTTTATGCAGGGCCTCAACTTGTTTGGGCTTACCAAATAATAAAGAAAAATATTGTTCTTATTTCTGTGAGAGTGAGGAGGATGGAGAAGACAGAGGAGGCATTACTGTTATTCTTGGCTCTGGGTCAGATGGGTCTGGTTTATTCTGCTGTGTGAAAAGGAGAGTGGAAAACTACTTAAAGCTGAACAAAATAACATTAACATAGATTTTGACTACTTTTTATCCGGTCCTGTCACCAAAGAAAAAAGGCATACATTCATGTGTCATTATTATGGTCTCAGGGAGAATATGAAGAAAAAGAATTGTTTGCATGAAACAGTGTGCAACTGTTTCCTTTTAAAATGAGCCCAGCTGAAAAGAAGTAGCAACTAAAAGGTGAAATCCCTCATTAAAATAAGAAAAGAATGCTAAAGATCAGTACAGCCAAAAGCAGATGCTTAAAACTGGACTGCTGAATCCATACTCAGCCAGATAAATTAGATCCTGTGGATTTAGCCATATGAAGAAACATTTCTAATTCTCATTTCAGAGTCCACAAGCAAAAGAAACAATGATATGTCAAATAATATTCACACACACATTTGTCTATGATGATTTAGAATGAAGTATTCATACTAAGTGCAATATATTATTCAGTGTAATATATATTATATATACAAGATGTGAAAATCTGTAATAAAAATATACTTGAAGTCTCTGCCCTCTGTTAGTTATACATATAAGTCATCTCCTTTTCAAATGGATTCAATGAAGTTCTTAAAACCTCTGGTGAAAATACATTAATCTAATAAAGGTGTATCACCACCTTATACACCACTTAGTGATACCAGTTCCTGCTCACACAAGCATGCATGCAGGATGCATATAAAGAGAGTGAAAAAAGAAAAGGAAGAGAGAAATATAAAAATAAAGAAAGCAAGTAGACTAATTTTGAGGTAGTTCCTAGAAGAACTATCTTGAAAAACACTAGTAATATTGACAAAGTTCAACTACACTGGGAGATCAAGGCTGGACAATCCTGTACCAAAACCTCAAAATTCTCTTAATATCAATATGGCCAGAGTAATTATGAGTGATAAAACTCACCCAGGCTTCAAAATTAAAGTATTTAAACCCCAGCTTTTACACCATTTCCTTGCCCATAGAGAGTGTGTGTCCAGTCTCCAGCCTGCAGCCAATTGCCTGTGCGATAACAGAGATGGGAAAGAAGAGAAACAAAAGTTCAGTTGGGGTGAGCAGTCTTGAGCTTTGCTGAGGGAAGATTTGCCAGTGTCAGCATGACAGCATATAACAGGGCAAACTCTGAGACTTTTAAGGACCAATCCATTGCTGGTTACCATAGTTATAAACCAGCACTGCTCTTGCATATCCCTTGACAGGAAGAATTTGCTCAGTTCTGTACAAATCAGAAGTCCTTGTTCTGCAGGTCTATACTAAAAGGTGCCAGCTCTTTAGCTCTGCTGCTATGAAGCCATTAATACTTAAATGCTCTGCAAGAACAAGATTACAAATCTCTGATCTGGCAGGATTAGGATGTCAGTGCATATAAAGCAAAGATATAGATGAGTAAGAATAATGCTTCAAGAACAAAAGACTCCAGAGATTATCCAGAGACTGAAAAACCTTTCAAAATATATCCAATGAAAATGAAGTATGATATGCACAAGATGACGTGGATAAAAATTAGTTTATATAAAGCTTTACATGAACAGGAGAATAATAAGGTTTTTTATAAAGCAGCATTTAATCATCGCTGTCTTTGATAAAGAAAAAATCATACGCAATGAAATATACACTAAATTCTTCATTTAAGAAATTCTAGGGCACTAGAATTATTACTAAAATATGTAATTAGAAATACTGGACACTACTTCTTCATGTGAAAAATATGACGGTCAAAGTTTGTTCTCTCTTTTACTCGCTTTGCTGCATCTTATTTTCAAGGGCAGATTGAAAGAGGCAAAGTTAAAACAAACAAAACCCGGACTTCCAAAGAGATAACCAAGCGATACTAAGGTAGTTAGAGATATTACTGTCTGCAGGTCGCACCCCACCAGATGCTCTGGCAGTCAGAGCCTGGCGTGGTCACACAGTGCCAGCAAAGCAGCAGAGCGAGGGGGGCTCTGCCTGCAGACACGGTTTGTGCTGCCAGCTGTGTGCTGGCTGCAGCCCCAGCTCACAGGACAGAGGGACAGGCAGCTGGAGGGAACAGCGTCTGACCTCTCATCCCTAAATCTGCTGTACTGTAGTCGTTCAAGTCCTTTAATATTTTTCTCCCAAAGAACACCCAAATTACAAAACACAAAGTTGAATTCAGCCTTGGTGAAAACAGGTGTGAGTGCAAGGACATCAGAGAAATCTTCCAATTATGCCAAGGCCACAGTTATGCATAAAAAGTTATTAACCATATGGCAAAGGAGGAGAGGAATTACAAAGAAAATTCCCCAATAACTCATCCATATTTTGCCTTGTTTTTAAAGTGCAATTATGTAACAAAGACATTATTTCAGACAAAATCGTATATATTATGGCCATGGATAAAGTAAACAAAGGCTTAAGAATTTGAAAGGAAGCAGAAGAAATATTTAGGTTTCTAAACTGCCCTCCAGAACCAAATCTTTGGTTTTTTGCACAACTAGAGTGATTTCAAAGTTCACATGAGAGAAGGGGGGGGGAGAAAAAGACTCAATGCTCTCTCACCCTGATCATAAAACATAAAATACAAATAAAGATTTGTGGTTTTGCATCTGCAGACAAGCAGATATTGTACTCAATCTGCTCATCCAGAAAGTCACAAAGCACAGCTACCATTAAAAGCTTCTAAGAAACAGCTCCTTTTTATGGCTTCCAACTGCTCTACCACAGTGTAATTAGTCTCAGTGCCGTATAACCAAACACACTGATGACTTGGTGACCCAGTCACATTGACAGGGCCCAGGTAATGAGGGTAAATACCATTGTAATCTTGTTAAGCAATATGGTTTTTAACTTCAATCCCACCCATATTGTAGGGATTTAAAGAGATTGGAATAAACTCCCTGAAGCCAGCACTTGGAATGAGAAATGTAGACATAAGGTTTTTCCACCTCTTTCATACCAAAACAGTTATTTGCTCTCTTTAGTTTAATTTTAATTTACATCAGTGCAGTGCTTTACAGGAAGACATAGCACCATAGAACAAACCCTCAAATAAACCAGCTACCTGTGTTACCTGTGCCCTTCTTGTCGGTGACAATTCCCATTGATTTCCTTAAAATTTCCCACAGTTACTTTCAAGGAGGAGTGCTTTTCATCAACCCTCATAAGGATACACAAAACAAAGCCCCCAAACACAACAAAGCCTCAAAAAGCTGTTGCTATACTTAGGCACACACCAGAGCATTGCCTGGAGCAACACATGCCAGGGCTATTATTCAGGAGAGGAAGAACAGAGACTCAGCCTCATAGCATGGACCTACCCCTACTCCCAAACAGCATTTTTAGAACAGTAAAACTGAAAGGGAGATCCACTCCAATGAAAAGTCAAACTTCCAAACTTCACCAGTCAAAAGTGATCAATTTTGTTATTTTACGTTGAGCATTCTATGGAGCTATTCATTGAAAACAACTGAAAAAACAGAATTCCTGGGGAGGCCAAGTACACCAAGAAAGAAACACCTGCAGCTGTAACTCTAAGAACACCTCTTCCAGTGGCAGTGCAAATTTGAGTAGTGCCTTTCTACCTTATCTCCTTAATTGTGCTATGCATTAAAGAAATTAACCTGCACATGTTCACTGTGCTACCACATGAACAAGGCATCATCAAGGGCCATGACGATTCCTCAGTGCCATCAACACAGAGAAGGGGAATGCTTAAATCAACAGAGGCACTGATGGAAATTCAGGTGAGTGTATGGCATAACTTCGAGCAAGTCAAAGCACAATTCCGTGGGGATATTTAAGGCAGTTCCACTCAGACTACAACATGGTGCTGAAGAAAGTGAAGTAAGTTCTGCAAGCTCTGTAAAGTAAAATTTGGTTCTTCTGGTTTAATTTTTTGGGGGGGTTTTGTTTGCTTATTAGAAGGTTGGTTGATGGGGGGAGCAGAGTGTTTAGCACTAAACCATCTGAAAACGTGAAAAAGCACCAAGCTCTGGGATGCCTCCCTTCCGAAGTTCTGACGAAAATAGGGCTTAAGGACTTCTCCCCTTTAGCAGCAGGGGTAGCTCAGGTCTTTCCTTTCCCCCATCCCTGCCAGCCTTGACCTTCTGTCCACCCACCCATTTGCTGCCACCTTCCAGTTGTGCCAAATTAACCATTTGTGAAGCTGTTCCATGAAGCTGAACAGCAAATTAATTGCTTGGTGTTTTAAAAAGGCAGGAGAGATTCTTTGATTTGGATGAATCTGGTTACAATGTGCTACATCAGGGAAAACAAGTGGTGGGAAGCAGGAAGAACAAGCACAGGAACTGCTCAAGAGAAAAAGAACTGCCAAGAAAAGGTTCCTCAGTATCACTGCCTCCAAGACCATGATTTAACCTAATTAAGTTAATTAACTGGAAAATTTGAGAGAAAGAGTAGTTGGCATTTGAGAAAGGGAAGAAAAAAACATGGAACAGAGAGGGCTGTTAGCAGGAATGTGGATAACAGATCATCGGCATCTGCAGAACAGAGAATAACACTAAACAGTGAGATCTGAAAAATTTTCAGGGACTGATTGACAAGCAAATATGTTCAACCAACTGAATCAGAAATTAAATATGCAGAAAAGCCATATCTTCTAACTTACAACTTCAAGTTATTTCAAATCTGCTGAGCTCCAGGGCTCACGGTCCAAACCTGAGTTTTAAATCCATACATCATCCTCTGCACCAGTCACATGAAATGTGAGCATCAAAATAAATCTACTATATACATGTAAAATTTGAACTGTTATGAAGATGATGATCTTAGTGAAGTATAAATAGTTTTTCATTTTCCATTTTCTCAGTGCACGAGTTTTCAGAGTTATGATATCCCAAATAACCTAAAGACTTTGATAGAATTCATTTTTAAAATCTCATTTTGTGAAACACAATTAATACAAGTTTTCAAGACAAAGAAGTTATTCATGAAATTATGACCATCTCAGAAAAGGACTTTGAAAGGAAGGGACTTTATCAACCCAATTACAGTAGAATAACAATTCAACCATCTCCACACCTACATGCAACTGCAATGCTATAATTACAAATCTAGAATCAAAACACATTAAATTAGTCAGAAGCTTCTTCAGAGGCAACACACACAGGACAAACAGGCAGGATTAATGCCTTAAGAGCAATGACAAGCAGCATCAAAGAATATCTACCCAATGATGACCTGTTCCCCTAAGTTTCATTGCTTGTCACTAGAAAAGACAAGTTATTTCAGTAAGCAGTAAGCTCTTTCTCTCCTCCCTCTCCACAGATGAAGTAGTTTTATATTTTAGGTTAGATGAAATGGAAAAAATAAGTTGGATCAGTATAAGACCTCACAGAGAAAGGAAAATTGGCAAGGTATAAACATCATCAAGTCCAGTAACAAAGTTTAGGAAAGATGCATCATCCTGAAGCAAGAAAAAGGGTCTCGTATGCTTGGGCATGAGCCCAGTTTTGGCTATAAATGGGTCCAAATCCTTTACCTTGGGAAAGCCACCAGATTAAAACTTTGAAATCTGTAGATACCCAGGCACTACAGGATTGTGTATTTCTCCTACCAACCTCAGCAGTGTTATACCCACCTGCACTCTGATAGCTGCAATGCAGACACAATACATTAAGTACTGAGCGTGACATTCCTCCAGGATCATTTATAAATATCCTCAGAGAGCAAAGTGGGACTTGGTATAAAGCAACCAAAATTAACAGGCCCAGTCAGGAGATTTTCATGGCTTAAAATAACAGAATTTTTCTTGGAGTATTATAAATATTGCAGGAAAGGGTCTATTGTCACTACTATTTAACAGTGTTTATAGATTCTCTTTGGTCTGAGTTGACCACATGGAATCTGACTCCTGGCAAAACAAAAAAATCCTTGATTTACTCTATTTATTTCCTTTTAGCCATAGTTTTAAGTCACGACAAACATAGACACAGGAAAAAAGGTGGCCAAGTAAAACGTGGCCTCAAATATCACTCCACTGAATTTCTCTTTTCTCTACATAAGCACTGCTCAGAGGTACAGTCAAACTGCCTCTTATTTGGTGACAGAAGATGAAAATTCCTCCTCTACTGGGATTCCAAAACAGTAAGACATGTTCTAAGGGTCATTCTAGTTTGAGCTGTATAAAGCTGGGATTCACACTCAACTGAAGCTCATTAAAAACACTTTTGATTGCTTTTATAATGTATGGTGACAAGCCTAACTCCATTAACCTACTGAGGCTTAAAATTATTATTGTGCTCACTGTCCTCATCACTAAAGGATAATAAAGATGTCACAGCATATTATTTAAAGAAAGTTACTATTAAATAGACAAAGAAAGAGGTAATTGATCCTGGTACAAGGTTTCAAATGTACTCTAGCTATACTTATGAAAACTTTCAAGGGATGCTGGTACTTTAAAACAGAAAACTTCATGGATTCATGCTACACATTTGTAAAGATTAAATAAGAAGAAACTTCAGCCACCTGGGGCAGAGCCTGAACACAAGGCAAGCAGAACAGAGAAGTTGCTTGCAGAAAAAAAAAAAAACGCCATGAATGTGTAAGAAGTGGAAGGGAACCAATTTGCAAACAGGGGGGAAACAAACCACACTATCACTCAACTCCTCTCTACTACAAAGGCAAGTCAGGATTCTGAGGTCCTTGGATCCTCACACCTTTCTTGCAGGTCAGCATTAACTCCTGTTATACAGCAGCACAACTGCTTCATTTTGGTACTTCCCTCTTTTATGCTAACACCGAAATCCTTTTTGTATTATTTTCTAATTTCAGCATTGTGCCCTGCTGTCCATTTTGTATTCTTCACTTACATGAAGGAAAACTAAAACAGCTTCAGTACAGCCTTTTTCTTTCTCTCTACTACATATGACCTTAATAGGCATCTGAAGACTCAGAAAAACATGCACCACTCAAATCAGACTACAAACAACACATGCACCAGCAGGTACTTCATTTCTACAGGGCTGTTATTTTGTTGTTTGCTTTTGTTTGGTTTTTGGAGTTGCTTTTTTTTCAATTTTTCTTCTGCAGAGAGTGTATACCATAGAAAAAAAGGCTGGAGAGAAATTAGAGATAGAAATAATGAACAGTCTTCTTCCTAAGCCTGTAAGAGTTTAAATTAAAAAAACAAAAGACAAAACCACCTGAAATTGTATAAAAATAAATTAA
>QWTY01004175.1:42400-58286 GCA_008033365.1 Pseudorectes ferrugineus
AAACAAAACAAAACAAACAAAAATAATAAACAAAGTGTTCTTCAAGTATTTCTAGATCCCCCACCAGGTGGACGGGCCTGCCTCACTGCCTGCCTCAATGCAAAATAATACACTTGTGTCCAGGGTAGAAAACAGGTGAAAGGTTCTCACTAATAAAAATAAATAAGCAGCATATTTAAACACGGAGGGCAGTAGGGCTGTTAAACTAGCAATAGGTAGCATAGAGCAGCTTAATAAGTAGCATTTTAAACAGCATCTAGACATGCCATATCTGGTATGTGCAATTTTAGCTAAGAGTGAGTCACTTCTGTGTGCTTGGATGCTATGAACTTGAATTTGGCCATGCCAATTAGAGCTCAGTATTTGAAGCTACTGAACTAAAAATGTATTTTGAAATCTCTCCTTCTAAAGATTCTTCACTTCCAGGAGGTGGGGGGAGTATGAGCACCAAATGCAGTCTGTGGAAATACAGCTGAGTCATGAGCTGGAATAAGAAAAAAAAAAAAAAAATCCAACTCCAAAAGAATACAGCTACTTATTAAACTCAATTCAACCAAAAGCCAGGAGAAATGAAGAAAAAAATGAAAAAAAAAAAAAATCAATTATTTTCTCTTTTATTTGCATAGAAAGCAGCAAAGCTACAGATAACTTACCAAGAATAAAAGGAAATGTAAATAATTGTGGAACTTGTGTTATGATGTCCAAATATAACTTAATACATCTAGCTATCAAATCTAAATAATAAGCATAGAAGTCTGATAGACTTTAAACAGAAAGGTCAGACAAATGTCTCCAACAGCAAATCTATGCCAATGATAGAAACCACAAATTTGTAAAAAAATATTGCAAAACTGGAGTAGTTTGATCAGATCTGGATGGAAAAGCAGAACTTCTGCCATTTTCCTTTTTTTTTGTTTTTAATGGCTGTGTTTCTGCTGCAGCTAGACATAAACAGTAGCCAGAAGAAGACTGGTTTAAAGTGAAATCATTGTATTATTACTGAACCATTTCTCTAAATTGTGCCATACATACATTTGTAACAAACACAGAAACAAAAGAAAGGAAAGCTTATACAAATCATGCCATGTCTCCATCACAAATCCTGTCATTCCAAGACTAGAGTACATGAATAAACATTTTCTTTACAAAAGGAATGAGAGCCAGTGCCTGGTGGCCTAGCACAGCTGCAGTGCTAGCACAGAACAGCTGGTTTCATAAGCCACAGCCCTGGCTTGTCACACACGTCCAGCTGAAATTAGAAACAGCAGAGTTCAGGGGTTAAGAGAGAAGTTTACACTACACACCAGCTACCCAGAGCATTACTGGAATTTGCTGGTGAACTCTCACTCAGGGGAAGAATTTGTCAGGGAGGTTTTCAGCAGAGGAACAATGGATGGGGGTTCTCAAGCCCTCAGTATGTAACATGCTGTCCTGGCAGTGAGCAGGCTGGGGAATAAGAGACAATGTTTAATCAAGCAGAAGTTTTACAGTACATTTCTATGGTTTCTGTTTTTAATTTGATCAATGCAGCCCACGCTAACATACTCTTTCTAAATTGAAATGCAGTGTTGTGTTCATAATCACCATGAGAGCAGTGAGACATCCACTACTTCCTTCCTCTACATTTCGTGTTCAAGCTTCTCTCAAAGTGCTGATCCCACACGGAAAACCAATTTCTACTCTGATGTCTTTTCCCAATCCTCTGCCACTTTCTGCAGTCAGGGGGTTTGTGCTTCCCTCTCAGCAGGCAAGAGACTACAAAAAAAGTCTATAGTCTCATGTGGAACACAGGTTATACTTTAATTTAAGGTCACTATATTTTAATGAAAAAGAGCTTCACCAGTTTCCAAAAACCAAACTTTTGTGCCATTCAGCAGCGCTTTTCTACATGTAAGGAGTCTCAAGATCTGCTCATTTATTCTTGGAAAGACATTACATTCTCCTATTTAGTGTTTGATTTATCTGCTTTACCAAAGGACCGTTGCAGGAAGATAAGTTACTCACTTTAGAGGCTATACCAGCAACAGCAACAGTGCAGCCTTTGTAGAGCTCATGCCACAACAACTCATCCAGTCTAGACCCTCTTGGTCACCTGGGGGAGGATAAGCACCTCCCCACTGCTGGGAACTTCTGGCACAGTCCTGCTGCAAAGAGCAAGTGTCATTGCCAACACCACAAACCAATGCTTATTCCTCAGAACATCCTTACTGCCAGTACTGTCTCTTGCCACTTGTCACACCACTTAAGTGAATACTCATCATTTATGGATTCCCTCCCCCAACAGTGGATACGCTCTCTGACCTTCTAACACTTTCATTTCAAAGACAGAATAAAGGGGAATGAGTTGCATTGTTTAAAAATCAGCCCTATAATGTGGATCTTACTGAAAGTTATTGGAACATCTCTCACGCAGTCACATCATCTTCAGAAAGAGCCCTGCATTCCAGCCTTCCTCATTCATTGTCATAAAGTGGGTAATTGGCATCATTAACATTCTTCCCAGCTGGTAGGAATGCCCTTCTACATTGCAGCTAAAATAATATGTTGTTCAGAGATGCCTGTTCTTCCACAGACATTCAATGGCAACTTAAATTTTCCATTTATTCCTTATATGTAGTAGTATTTTAATAAAGAAAGTATTCCTTGAACTCTTAAGGAAGCTAAAATATATCATTCAAAGAACAAATCCTGCAACAACTATGAACCAGCAATGACTATTTTGGCATTTCAGCATGACTATATCATATCCATTCCTATGACTGGGAAAAACAGAACTATAACTACTAAAAGAATCTCACTGTATGAAACCAAAACCACAAATTCCTTTTATACAGAAAGCATACAGTGGAAATTAACACCAAGTGGCAGAAACTTAACTTTTTCTTATGAAAGTTTGTGCAGGCTGTGATTTGTACGTCTATTTATATGAAAAGCCAGTTCTCTTTATATAATTAGAACAGCTCTCGAGGCAGAAAGAATATAATAGGCAGTAATGACTTCGAAGGGAGAAAGCCTCTCTGGAGTTAGCACTACGTCACAGCCAAAGCACGTTGCATAAGGAGAGTTCTCAAAACAAGAGACAAAGCAATCCGGGGGAGGAGCAGCATTCAGCTGCAGACATTTTTCCTATTCCTTGGCTCTGAACATGAATGGCTGGAAAACTGACAAGTTTTCACAGGCATGACTGAGCCCAGTCTTGACTCAGAATTAAATGGGACATAGGTTTTGGCTGGCCAAGATCACTAAGCACGAACAAAAATTAAAACTAAAATTATCTTCACTGTTTATATCAGTGTAAGAAAAAAAAATAAGCCCAAAAGCAATTGCGAATGGCACTGTTTATTGCTTGGCAGGGATCCATCATTACTATGGGCTAATGAGACTGAAAAGAAAGAAAATTAACCAGAGTGTTGTTCCAACCTGGACAATAAAACTAGTAAATTCTTTTTTGCCCAAACTGAAAAATAAGTTAATTTTGTTTACACCTATGATTACCACAGATTATGGCTTAATTTTTGTAAGCTGACACGATCATGCTTTGGGCATTTCATACTTCATCTGCACTTGTATTTCCAGCTCCTGCAAGTGCCCTGCTGGGGTGCACAGAGCCCGTACGTATCATCACTGGGTTGCTGAATGAATCAGTAGGAAGGGACCATGGTAAACCTAAACCAAGAGTTTCCATGTTAATGGCACTGCCCCACAGCAATGCTGATGTGAGGCAATTATTATTCCAGCTCTACCTTCAAGACAGTGCAGACCAGCATCGACAGAGACACCATGACAGCAGTGGCAGCTCTCACCCACAGCCCTGCAGGGGTGCTCAAAGCAGGGTGTCAGAGGTAACAGCACTGCCTACATGCCCCATCTAGAACTGTGCAGCTCCGAGCTGCTGCCTTCCCACTTAATGACTTCATAAAGCTCTGGGTTATAGACTAAACTGAACTTTCCCATTTGCTCGTGTCAGAAAATAAAAGGCTTTGTAGTACTTTGTACTTCTTAGAAATGAGACTGAGCTGACAGTCATGACACTTGAAACCATGCTGACTGAAAAAAAACCTGATGAGCAAGTTCCCTGCTGGAGTCTGGCAAGCAGCTTCCAAACATGGTTATCTCTTTACAATCAAACAGAAAACTACACTGCACCCACATTAAAAAACATAAGCTGGAAGAAAAATAAAAAATTATCAATGAAGTTCTCAATTTCTCTTTAAAAAACTGTAAAAATCTGAGTTCATTTACATCGTTTGGCTTACAAAATTATCCCTTATATCCCTATTCCAGCCAGTATAAGCTAGCTACTTATTCACCTTAAAAATAAATAACTTCAGCACATTCAACATTAACTGACACAAAACCAAAAGCTTAAAATAACTGCGGCAGTCTTAGGTTTCAATCTTGCAAAAAATTAAGTGGATGAATAATTCTGCATCTAAGAGATATCCCCACTGACTTCAATATATGCAGAGTCAGCTTTAATATCATATTCCACCTATATGTAATTTACATACACCTGAGGAGAGTCTACAAACACAGAGTAACAAACATTGGTTTAGAGGGATACAAATTGCACGAAAAACAGACACAGGAAAAAAAGACTATCTAAATTTACAGTTCTAAAACTTACAATGTCTACACAGAAACATAGTCCTGGACCCAGTAAGAGGAAAGCATGGTTAGGAAATGGGGAATCATAATTCATTTAAAATGACCTGCTAGTAAAACTGCAGAATTATGAGCAACTTCTAGGCTAAATTTGGGCCAATGATGAAAGGTGGGAAAGGTTGTGGAAACCTGCAAGTTTAAAACAAAATTGTGGATAAAAACAGTGTTGAATAATGGGGAAGTCACAGTGGAAAGCAAACATGTAAAACCTCACAGTAATACAGATCATCTTTCATCAAATATTAGGATTCTGTTTCTGAAGACTGCTCATAAGATATATGACTTCTTTTTCATGTTTATTTGGCCTCATATTCTCCTCTACACATAGGCTGCTGTGCATCAAAACAACTCACAAAATATTCAAAAAGAAGGTTCAGTACCACTTTGATCTTACATCTTTGACAGCACCAGATTTTTGTAAAGTTTAAAAGTTTTAAGTTTATAGAAACAAAAGTGTTACTACCAGAGCTGTTGTCCTATGAGGTCGTGGAAGACAGTGGCAAGGCCACTGGAAATGCTTGCTGTTATATAAAAAGTACAGCAAATCATAATGATGTCACTGTACCATGCGTGGCTATGGTTTGGATAGGTGACCAGAAGAGTGTTGAAGATGACAGGAATGTTTTAGCTGTTGCTGGTCTGTGCTTGCACAGCATCATTTCCATTGGTCATGCTGCCCTGCGAGCAAGGAGCCTGGGGGTGCAGGAAAAGCTGGGAGGGGACACAGCCAGGACAGCTGCTCAGCGATGTTCCGTACCATACAGCATCATACTCAGCATGTGAAGGTGGTGGACAGAAAGAAGAGGGAGACGTTTGGAATTAGAGTCTTAGGATTCCCAAGCAACCATTACATATGGTAAAGTTCATCTTCACTGAAAATGGCTAAATACCTGCCTTTCCACAGGAAACAGAGAATGAATTCCTTATTTTGCTTTACTTGTGCATTCAGCTTTTGCTTTACACAATGAACACCTTTATCTAACCCCCAGAGCATTCTCATGTGTATGACACGGTTCAGTCAGCTCTACAGTCATCGCAGAGCTTCTAGCTCAGGTGTCCAATCAGACAAATAAGGGTGGATAATACTGGTGAACTGCTATCACGTAGTTCACTTCTGTTCTCACTGCCAATGTAGGGCATTTTTTTTGATGTAGATGACAGTATCCCTTCCCTTCTCATTTATACTCTTTCAACTGCTCCCATTCTCCTCAGGAATCTCTTGTGCAATAGTCTAATCTCACTGAGCTAAACTGAAATGTAGACTATTCTCCCTTCCTAGGGAATAAGAACAAGGTACAATTTCCCTTTCATTTGGTGCCATACTCAGACCTCAAGCTGTAACACACAAAATTCAGCAGGATACCTATGAAAGTACTGAAAGAGCCAGGTGAGCACTGGAGAGAGGCTTGGCTCCAGTCTTGCTTCTCAACAAGGGCAGCTGAAACAGCACGGAAGTGAAATATCACTGGCATGTAAATCACTATAGCCCTAAACAAGTGTAGAAAAGACACTTGTCACTGTTTCTGAACTAATGCTCCCTGAATTTCTCCTGAAACACTTGCTCAATGTTTTGCTCCAACAAAACCAAAAATTATGAAAAATCTCCACCACACCAAAAAATGTATTTCTTTGCACTACTGAAAAATCAAAGTTATTAGAAACACAAATTAAATTAGCTGTAGTATATGAATACTACACTCAATCATTTTAGTTCCTTGTATGAAAAGGTTGTTAATCTTAAAATTTTAAGCTGCCTTCACAAGTTTTAGGTCCAAAATTTCCATCCACTTCCACAGGCTCTTAATCTGAACCCAAGACGATCCTGTTAACTATGCAGCTTCTACTTGCCCCTTTTTTTTTCCTCTAACCACGACGAGAATGAAACTATGAAAAATTTTCAGAGACATTTTACAGAGACAATTAAGCATTTCTTAGGACATTTTGGCAAGCTGGTAAATCATCTCCATCAGCCTCTATTTACAGGTGAATAGCTGGTAAATGCTTTTCACTTCTGAGCCACCACATCTATCTCTCTGCAGACCAGACTGACACCCTCTGTCCCCTTGCTCTGAGAACAGCTGGGTTCATGGCAGGGAGATCAGTGCATGGGGCAAATACCAACAAATAATAGAGGATATTTAAATCTCACTGCTTGGGGATTATTCTTTAAATTTCAGCACAAAACTCTGAATCCAAGAGAGAATCCCAGTCTTGGACAATAGCTAATGTTTTGATGTTTTTCTTTAAGCTTTTAATTCAGTCTATTAAGAGAAATTTCACTTCCTTCTCCCTCCCTATTAAGAAACTAGACCTTACATAGATCCAACTGTTTACCCAATAATTTATCATCTTTCCCAATATTTTTAACAGCGTCTTTTAGCTGATCAGAGCCAAGGCTAATATCCAGACATAAAATCCATTCTCTGTCCTCCAATACAGCAAAAGGCCAAAACGACATTTCACAAACAGCAAGATTTTTTTAAGTAGGCATCCATCAAAAATGCATTTTTCCTCAGTACCTTGGCCTTGAAAACACTGCATTTTCCAATTTCCTACATGCTGCTTAATGTTATGCAGTGTCAGTCACACCACATTGTGTCATTTTATACAGCAGGTCAGCAGGAGCCACCATGTTCAGAGGTACCTGATATTTTGCCAAATCATTTGGCACATCTCGCATTCTCATCAGTTTGAATTACTTGTAGATCATTTCAAAAGAGGGACATAATTATTGGCAATCGTTCAGAAAATGGCAGACAGTCTGAGTGCTTTGCTGGATTTTTCCTCCATCTAGAAACTGCAAGATAGACAGATTTCCCTGAAACAATGTAACTGCATGTCAGATTAATACCTGTGCAATTCTTGCTTACATTTACTATCTTGGGGAAATGTTTTACAATTCTTCCTTACAGTGAATAGTACTTCATTCTACAGCTTCCCTAAAGGCAGTTCATAACCACTGTTATTAGGAATACCAGATTCTGACCCTGAGGCAGAGATTAAATAATACTCGATTCAAGTATTAATTCACTACCATATACTTTCTAAAGTAAGCATGTCTTTCATTCTTTCAAACATTTAATTCTTACGGTAATTCTACACCAACTAGAATAATTAAAGCATTCTTTACATCAAACTCTAGGTGACAAATTCCCTTATTATTATGCACATCTGTTTTTGTGTCACTTAACACATTGCATGTAGGAGCACAACAGGTAAATAGTGCCAAAACTGACGGTTAAGTTCTGCTTACACAAACAAGAACATTCTTGAAAAAGCCACAGGTAGTGAGAGGAAAACAAATCCCAGACTATATGTATCATAACAGTGAGATATTTTTCCACAGATGGCTGCAAAACAAAGCAGAGAGCTTCTTTCTATGTAGAAAAACCTTGCCATGGGAAACTACAGGGAACTGCACTACAACCACAACTGACTGACTGCAGGTCAGCAAAGAGAAAGCACAAGGAATGAAACTGGAAAAGCATTCATTTAAAGTAAAACAATACGAGCTCTTCACCTAGTTGCAAAACAGGCTCCCATACACAGCAAAAAGACTGCAGAGCAGCAATAGACCAGAGGCTAAAGATCTGTGGTGAGTTTGCACTGATAACAACGAGGGCCAAGAAGATCAACCAGCAACTGAAGTCTGATGGGTCTGACAGATGATGTGTTTGGGGGATGTGCCAAGAGCCTGCAGCCTCACCCAAGGGCAGCCAGTGAGCTCCTAGACTGAAATGTCAACACTCTAGAGCCTGTTTATGAAATACAAGCCCCCAAGCAGAGAAGACTTGACATTTTCATAGGTTCCTTGGCATAACTGCTTTCTCAAGTATAGTTTTCTAATTTAAAAGCCTTGATTTTAGTAACCAATAATTTTTAAAAGGGGCATAATAGATGATTTATACAGCTAGCAAACCAAATTTACAGAATATACTCCAAACCAAAGCCAAATCCAAAAGACCCCCTGAACTGAATTATAAGAGTATCTGCACCCTACAAGCATATAAAAAAAATGTTTGTGGTATTTGATCACGACAACAAAAGCTGGACATGCAGTGTATGTTTGTAGAGATAACAAGGAAGATGGAGGCTGTAAACCTCATTCCCACCTTGAAGAAGGTGTGGCAAATAGCTCCTCACAGACAGAGAGTTAGAGGAGTTCAAGACTGAACAAGCAGCTTTTCTTGTGATCTGCCAAATAGTGACAATTATTTCAAGTGAGAATATTTTAGCTTGTGCGGGGGATAAAATAATCTTTAAGTGTTACAAGGCAGCTAAAGGTTACTCAAAACTATGTCTAATTTCCACTTACAATTTTACTAAACCCAGTGGTTCAAACACAAGGAGTGTGAAAGCAAACCCGAAACCTACGTGAACTCATGGACTGCTAAGAAGGTGTTTTGCTGTCAGATGCAGCTGTCACCTGTTTAAGATGAAGAAGTAGTCCATAAAGTGAAAGGAAAAAGAGAAGAGAAGTGAGAGTTAGGAGAGAAAAGGAACAGTTCTGTCTAACAGAGGTGACACTGCATAATACAAACTTTGCAAGAAACTGGTTTAATTTTTTATAGTTAAATGAAATCCATTGTCAAAAGAATTTAATCTTGCAAGTGCTCAGTACAAAAGGCTTACTTAAGACGTGGTGAAAGTGAGGAGAAAATTATTTTTTTATACTCCATTCTATATTGAACAATAGCACTTGTCTAAATATGGGCTTATTCCTTGTAATTGCATTTTCCTTTCAATCACCACCTTCTTCGCCAGTGAAGTTCCCTATAAGTGAATGGTCTCTTCTCCACTGTCTATAAAAGCAGCTCTGCAGCAAATCTAAATAAGGATAGACACAGGAATATGCCACCAACATTTCTTTACCAACTTCTCCTGTTCTATAGGCACTTCAGTTAGGCTACTATCATAATATTAGTAATTTGAACTCTATCCCAAACAAAACCAGTACAAGAAGTTTTCTGACCAGAGGTGACACAAAACAGAAGAATACGTGTGCTTTCAAATTTTGCTTCCAAAAATAAATTAATTTTTTTTAAAAATCATGTGATTGTTTTTGGTCAAGCAAAATATTTGATTTTCTCCCAAAAAGTAATTTTTCCTCCTTTCCTAGCATTTAAAGAACAGCAGCAAAATCTTTGGACATAAGTAATCAGCATGAGATACAACCACATACAGTACTTGTGTCCAGATGTTCATTTGTTCACAAGATTGAGCATTAAAAGTTCCAAAGAGCAACAATGTGAAAAGCAGAAGTGCACAGTGAGAAAGATAAATCCCTTCAGAGTCCCTCTCGTACCTACAAACTGCATTGGATGGATCAGGAAACATCAGCGTATGTCCTTCTAACCCCCCCTAAATTACTGTAATTTCTGATTTCATTTAAAAGAAGTTATATATTTTTCTTCATCAAAAAGAAATTTCAGTTTCTCGTCTTGACATGAGTTAAGAAAACAGGGCATGACAGGGGTTGCAGTCTTCTAAAAATGGACAGGTATTTACTTCCTTTCAAACTGGTGTCTTCTTTCAACATCATGGTTCAGCTTTAACGGCCTTAGAATATGACTTTGACTTATATCTTCCATTATTTATAAAAGCTCCTACAAACTAATTCATCTGTTTCCTTGTTTTCTACCCAGATTTGGAAAAGTTTTATGGAACACAGAGCTCCAGTCAGTCATCAGCATTGTCAGAGCACAAGAGCCCAGCCAAGGTCTGCTCAGGAGCAAGGCACTTTGGAAGGGGCCTTTGGCCCAAGGAGCTTAATCTTTCGAACTAACGCTGAGAGCTGCTCTGCACAGCTTAAGCCAGGCTTAACTGCACTGCTAACACAAGTGTCAGGCTTCACAAGTGTAAGATTCTAACAGATAATTATGGAAAAAGAAAGGATCAAGCTGAAAATAAGATCACTTAATTATACAGCTGGGTATTATATAACTACAGTACAGGCTGATGGCACCTGAAGGTACTAATTATCATTACTATTTCAAGAAAGATCTTCTGTGCAGATGTAAGCCATCACTTGTTCATACACTTTGCCAGTTACAGGTATCTCAGTGGAATTTTTTCTTTTTTAATTGATTTTGAAATAATAAAAGTTTTATTTAGTGATCATTTTTGTTCCATCCTGGTACTTATTTCACTAGGACCATTTCTTGTGCTTGAAATTGAAAACATGTTTTAGCACTTTTCAGAACTAAGCAAGAACATATAACCCATAGGCGGTCCTACGAGACGTGGTCCAACAAGCACGGCAGCATCCCTGCAGTTCATTGAAAGAGGCTCAATAAGAATCTCCGGGGAATATTAACTAACAATAAAGCTCTTCTCAAATAATGGACACACAGAGGACTTGGCAGCACTGTGGCAAAAGAAGTGCACATAAAAAGGTTGTTTCCAAGGTGCTGTGTGAACAGATCCCACGTTCTCTCAAATGAGCTGGTTGCACAGGACTGATAACACGGTTCTGAACGGGATGCTGTGCTGGGGAGTTAATAAGACAACACTGCAATGCCCCCTGCATGGGGAGAGGCAGATGGACTCAGCATGTTTTCATGCTTGGTCAGGTGTTATTAATCTACGACCAAAAGAGCAGGTGGCTGTCATAAATTGAAAGAATTTTTCAAAAATCATTCAGCTCTCCAAAGCCTGAATATGCTTTTAAAAAAAGAGAGAGAGAGAAAGAAAAAAAAAAAAGAGGAAGAGATTGCAACCAAGTGCTGTTTCAGTAATTGCTAAGTTTAGACAAGGGTGCATAGTGAACATAGCATGACAATATTTCCCCTCTAAAACTTAGCCTAGAATAGTGCTTGCTCAGCACAAACAAACATTTCAAAATATTCCGGTTTTCTAAAAAACCTTAAACCACATATCCTCTTGACAGTAGGTTCCTCTTAGGGATTACCATGGTAAGCTGTAACCCAAACCCTGATTGCAATGTTCCCTGAAAGAACATGTACAAAATCTCATGTAGAGATAGCGCACAGAGGTCAGGTTATTGTCTCATAAGTGTGCCTGACACTTATTAAGCAGGACAATTTTTTACCAGGATAGTACAGGAGAGAACTTATCCAGTGGGGATTTTATGGATTCATGTATTTAAAAGTCACCACTCTTACCTTCATTATAAAAGTAAAATTGCAAAATATTTTTCCCCTTTTCATAAATTAATGCATCTGGTTACACTTTTACATTGTTCAGCCTCAACAGCAAAACTAATTTTGAATGAGGATAGAAAGTCAGTTTCAATGTTTCATTGGCAAAAACTGTCTCAGAAACCCTCTTATCTGTGCCAACTACAGTATCCCCATTCAACAGAAACCTTTACATTTTATCCATTTACATTTCAAAAAAACCCTCACATTATGTACAGAGTACATAACGAAAAGTTTGGAAAAGGCAGTTTCATTCAAGCACAACAAAAAACAGATGTTTTCCTCAAAAGCTCCTAATTCTGCTACTCTTCTATTTCACTTGGATCTGGTGAACTAAACATAATACTGCAATAGTGACATTTGAAATAATTCTGTAATTATTTTTCTATACTCCACACTATTAATATTTCCTTGGAGTGCTGTTTCTCACTTCCACAGTGTTTTGGGTATTGGATGGTCCAATTAGGAGAACAAATAAAAAAGGAGCTAAATCTATCTTGCGTTTCAATCTAGGCAATGTCACTGGACATAATGACTCCATTTCCCATCTGCAGGAAGATAATGCAAAATTATCTACTGCAATACAGGCATATTTAAGCAAAAGTATCCTTTCATTGTAGAACCTTTTGGACTGACACAAGCTTTCTCCTAGCAAGGAAGTAAGCGGCTGTTTTTAGCTCAAAAGAGTTCTTCACCCTTGTCACCAAGCCGACTGCTCAAAAAATGGGAACTGAGAAGGCAGGGCAGAGAAGAGAACTAACTAAGCCTATACCACAATTGAAAAATAACTCCTGGATATGTATCTTCAGTGGCAGTGCCCCAAGACAGATTGTGTTAGAAAATGAACTCTAGATTTGCTGGCTAAGTACTGGCTAAAAATCCTTTAGAGAACAGCAGCAAATGCATATTGTCTGCTAATAAACACAAACCAGCAGTGATGGTTAAAAGTAAAGGAAATGCACTATTTCATTTACAATTCAGTTGCAATCTGATTATTATTTCCTTCCTAAAACCAAAGGCACTTTTCTTTTGAAGAAGGGTTTAAAAAAACAAACAGAAGAACAACCTCGCTATGTTTAATTGTAATGATTGTTTCTATCAGCAAGGTCATTCATTAACTGCAGCACTGCGATAATTGCCTCTTTTTATTGCAGGGGTTGCCCAAGACTTGATATTCTGTTACAGCATTGTTGAATTGTAGAAATTGGACACAGGTTCAGGCAAACAATGTGGTCATTTAACCACCACAAATATGAATTGCTGTTTCTTCCCTGCTTGCAATAACTTATTATCTCAGTAGGCATTTTCTATATGGAGACTAGTGGCTTTAATTTTACATATAATCATTAAAATCTAATTGGTGTGATCTTTCCTTGGAGCAGACAAGATATCTAATATAGTAGTAATTACTGCTTAAAACTTACATTATCCCAGGCTATTTTAAATGCAAAGGAAGAACTACTGTTATGACAGTCACAATCTTAAAGGACAGAAAGTTACAAAATATGACCATTGGAGAGGAGCAGAATTCCCATGCAATATCTTCTGAATAGGCAGTGCTGAGGAACTGGGGATGGTTCTTTCTGCGATGCACAGGTCTGCAAAGCTTGATAATATTAACCTCAACATGTGAGGCAGCACTGTCACGATGAGACAGTGCCCCTGTGAGCAAATAACCCTGACAGACCCTTTGCAACACCGTCCATGACACAGTCAATCTGTAAATAAATGCAAGCTGACTACCTTCCTTCCCAAAAAAAGCCATTTTGGAATACTGCTTGCCAAAGTATTTGAGAAGTCATGCTGATGTATTGAGGCAGATGTTTCAAAAAATATTAGTTTCTTCAGCTGTTTAGCAAAAGAGATTAGGTTACGCTTTCAAAAACAAAGTTTCCCTTCCAAAATGTGTTTTGAATTGCAGAATTTAACATATAAAAGCCTACTTAAAAATTAAGAGGATTTAAGTTTTTACATTACTATCTAGATGGAGTGGTGAAGAGTTTATATAAATTCTTTAAATAAATGTCATTAACAGATGTGAGCCATAAGACAACCACCAGCATCAGAACACCAAATGGTTTTAGGGAATGTGCATAAATTGCAGAATAAGGCCCCTTTACTAAAAGGCCCAATTCTCAGACAGACCACTTTTGCTGGGAATAACTTAAATGAGAGTCCAGGTGGATGCAAGGATCCAAAACTGCAAGAGATGAGTTTCCTGTTACCAAGCATTTAATAATAAAGAAAAATGAACAGTCTCTCTATAAAAACAGAGGCTGGGAATTTATTTTTCTCTACCTTTCATCTCTCATCGCTGCTGTAGGCCTAGATTAGTACTTGCAACAATCAAAATCTGTATGCAAAAATATCACACTATTTCTCTGCAAATTACTTTGGCTGCCCTGTTCTCTGAACACATTTTTAGCATGCTTTTAACACATACTTTTCCTCTAAAAGCTGTTAAAAGGCCTCAGCTCTGTTAATGCAGGCATCCCTTTATCTGACACCAATGATTTTTACCAGGTCACTGGTTTAATGCCTTTAAGCCCTTTATAAATTAATCATCAGTGCGGCCAAATGATTTTGTCAACTTCCTAACAGTATCTGCAGTTCTGAATAACTGGCTTCCAGTGGAAGATCTGCAACCAAAACCCCTCAGCAATTTTTAAAATCTCCGTCTGTCCATGAGAGCTAAGGACTGCGAGGACCGTGCTGCTATCGTTACAATGCCACATCCCACCCTTGAGGATGGCAAGGCTTGACAAAGGTGAGGAGAGGGGATGGAATTACATCAGGGAAACTGAGGCATTTTTATTTCTTAGGAGTTAAACACCCACCCCCTGTCTGTCCCCCTGGACCAAATCCAGGAAGGCATTTCAACTGGAGATGGTCCTTGCTGATCTCAACTGGCCATGAGCATTTTTAACATTAGGCATTGTTTCCATGCTTGTTGGATCAAGCTGCAGCACTAGTTCCTGGATGTAAAGGTAAAAATACGGTACAGAAATCTTTTACACATGTAAATGCACTTAAAACTCAACATTATACATCTTTGTCTATTTAACACTCCTTCGAAAAAAAAAAACAGGTGACATAACGTAACAGAATTTCAGTCTCCATTCCAGAAACCAAATTCCTTCCTAAAAAAATTAGAACTCGTAATCTTGTTTAAAAAGCAGTCCATGTGGGCCTAAAATCACTGCTAAAACAGTGCTTAAGTGAAGCAAATTTATATTATTGATGGTTCTCGTGACCTGTGAAGAACTTCTGGAGAGAAGGACAATTCCAATTACTAAACCATTCAGCACTGTAATAGGATCTGCTTTCCTCCTTAGAGTACTATAGGATTTTGGGAGCCAGCCTTAATGTCTGCAAGATGTATCTGCGTGGGAGACGTACAGAATGTACTGATCTGAAAGCACATCTGTTTGGGTCAGGAACCACCACCAGAGTGAGTGGCAGATTTCCAGTGCCTGGCAATGCTGCCTCTCCCGGAGGAGCACGGGGCATGGGCAGGGCGGCTGAGTGACCTTGATACGCTGAGCAGGTCACGAGGCAGCATCACAACACGGCGCTCCGGGGAAGTTGTGATGTTATCGAAGCAAGACAACAGGAGAAATACTGCCAGAGGCACTGCTACCACAATAAGAATTTGTGAGAAGGGGGAAATGAAAGAAACAGAAGTTGCTGGGAAAGAGGATCATGACAGGGGATGAGTAACCAGCAGGCCAAAGAGAAAGAACTATGTGGATGTATACAAATCTGCTTCATAAAAATAGCTACCTGTTCTGTATTTTCAGAACATTCTTGAATGTCAGGCATGGTGCAGCTAAGGTACCAAGGAGCTGTGCACAGACAAAAATGTATCCTGTGTGTTAGAGTTGTGCTGAACAAATAATGAATGACTTTTCCCTTAAGCAACTAGAAATCACTGGTGTAGAACTGTCTGTAGAACAGATTCTGACCAGAGAGACACCATATTTATTTCTCAAGATGAAATGTAATGTCTGAAGTTACATACAAGTGTCTAAGGCAATTCTTATGATACATATACCCTTTCT
>QWTY01004175.1:58324-78275 GCA_008033365.1 Pseudorectes ferrugineus
CCCCCCCCCCCCCCCCCCCCACTCATTGCTAGTTTTCTATTAGTTTGAAAAGGTGGTAGAGTAAGAGCATGAACTCTCATTTAAAACACCTGAGCATATTGAAAATTGTCACTGCCCATTCCTGGACCAACACAACTCCAAAATAAACGGGAAACTAAAGGCATTCACAATTAGCATCAGCAAGTAAATAATTTTCTATTCTGGATACTTATGGTGAAACCTCAAAATTGGACAGGGGAAAGGGAGAGCAGAAGAGAGGCAA
This sequence comes from Pseudorectes ferrugineus, assembly GCA_008033365.1. Classification (NCBI taxonomy): domain Eukaryota; kingdom Metazoa; phylum Chordata; class Aves; order Passeriformes; genus Pseudorectes; species Pseudorectes ferrugineus. The sequence continues at coordinate 58,587 of QWTY01004175.1, forward strand.
GGTCAAGTATCATTGCTTTGACTTGCCCTAGAGTAGTTGTAGTCCTCATTCTTTGTTGGAAACATTAACCCCACAGGACTTATCACTGGGCTAAACAGAAAATGTTTGGTTCACAGGATTCTAATTTCAGAATTAAAACTGCTTGCTGGCAATTTCTAGCAATTTGTAGCTGTTGTTGCCAGGAAGTGCTAACAACCACCAGGAGCCAGATTCCAGCTAAACCTGTCAGCACTTCAGTTTTTGGCAAACATTTCACAGATAATGTTTTGACGCCTCTGTGCTCACTTGCAATCCAGTCAGATTAGAGATCACAGGTTGAAGTACACTGCACTATTGTGCTCTTTACAACAATTACCCTCTGTTACTCTCTGAAATGAAGGAAACCAGCGCTGGCTTCTTAACAGATGTTTCAAAAGTAGCATACACTCTGTACAACCTTGTAGGTGAATTGCACCCACCTCCATGCTAGCTTCCACAAAACAGTCACACACAGGGGTTGAACTAGATGGCCTTTGAGTTCCCTTCCAACTCAAATCGTGTAATGATATGCAGAAGAAATGGGTTTTCCATTGGAACATGGGAAAATTTTAGTACACAACCTTACGATTCAGAAAACTTCCACATCAAGAAATGCAATGGCACAAGTGGCACCTTTGCATTGCCAGGGCACTTTGCAGTTGAATGCTTGTACTTAGCTCAAACTTAAATTTCAAAATGCCGTGAACCTCAGTAGCCACCCAATGAGGCACCTGCAGATGGGCAGTAGAAATTCAAATCAAATTAAAATGGAGAAATATCCTAAAAAGGGCTCATCCTAAACCTAGCCTCTTACTCTCCCCTCCTCACCTCCAGACTTGGTCTCAGCTTCTTGCGGCCTTCCTTGTCAGATTCACATTACCTATTGCAAGTCGCTCACATATTTCCTTCCTGACTTCACCTTAGAGGAAAGACATTAATATACTGAACTCTAGTCCCATAAATGTTCCCTCTGGAACACATTTTGTACAGGAATATGCCCCATTGTGACAGTAGCTGGAAAATTCAGACCAGAAAATGAAACAGATTTTCAAGAAAGTAAAATAATGTGTAATTAACCTTTATAACAGCTTATCAAGGTATGTGGCAGGCTTCCAACAGTCACCATGTCTCAAATCAAAAGCTGAAGATTAAAGATCAGCAATCATTTTAGCTAGTGGGCATGATACTGGTGTGAAATATTCCCACATATTATATAAGGTCAGGCAGTAAGATTCCCCCTAAATGTACAGACAAGAATATCAGCCTGTAATAACAAAGAGAGCTTTGATTATGGCAGCATGGCTTTATATATTTCCACAAGAGAAGACTACCATGTGTGTTTTGGCCACTCAGAACTCTATGATCTTTTTCAATAAAAGGACAGAGTTTTGTTGCTTCATCAAGATTCTTTACACAAATTCTGTCCACAACTGCCTTAGGAAAAGGCAACAAAAATCTGAGACTAGAGTCTAGATAGATTACTAACAAGACACTCACCGGATAGGATATGAAGTACAAAAGGCATCCTGTTTGCAAACCAGCAACCACAATCAAAATAGAAGGACAAAAAGGCGGCTGGAGTTAATATAAAGTAATAAAATTTGTTGTCTCTTTAGTGATCCCAGCAGTATCATTCAGGCAGAAAATAATTACCTGTTATTTTACCTGGTTATACTTGATAGTAGCCCTAACATTTTAGGTCATGCAGTTATATCCAAACAAATAAAATGTCTTAAAGTTTTACCTGGTACAAATAGTAATTTCATATAACCTCATTCAACACACTATATGTGCTGATATTAAAAAAAAGAAACAGACAGACAAGGTTGCAAACAAAACTCAGACTAGAAACATTACAGGTGTACATGTCCAGGGAATAAAACAGTTAGATATACTAACATATTGACACAATATCAAAACAAACTACTGGTGTTACTTGAAACTAATAATAAAAGCCATTTTGCCTTTGGCATCACTCAGAAAGGTTCACTCACGTTGTGATAATATGTAAAAAACTGAATCTTATTAAAGCATTGAAGGGTTAAGCTTAAATTATCTACATAATCTGAAATGATGCCTGAAGAGTGTATTAGTCTCTAGAGTACTTTTGTTTTCTGACAGCTGCTTAGGCAGCCAAGCTGTGCACTGAATACACTGATGATGAAGCATTCATGAGCTTAAACTGAAGCACCACTTCACCATATACTTGTGCATCACTTTCAGTGTGTGTTTTTGGGATGACTTTTTTTTTCAGAAAGTTTGTAGACAAAAAATTAAAAATGGGAAGGTTTTTAGTTGAAAAGAACAGCCACCCCAGTGAGGTACCCAGGTGGTTTGTGCCTCACCCCAGAACACCCACGGCTGGGCCTCAGGCCAGGGCAGAGAGGTTTGGATTTCAGTGCTGCTGTCACCTACACAGTGTGTCTGTTCTGCACACTTAGAAACAAACCCAAAGCACAATGCAAAGGACAGCTCCAGAGGAGAGCCAGGATAAACCTACACCACCAGCGCTCTCAGAGGAGCTCAGCACGTTGCCCTCCTCAGCCATGGCTGTCACGGCGGTGACAAGGAGGACCCCGCGCAGGAGACGTGCCCTCCATCAAAGCTCCCAGAACTTGTCCCCCCGGAGCTGTGCTGCCAGATCACACTCTGCTCACCCTCACAAATGTCACAGGCACATGGAATACACAGACAGTTTCCACAGCAACAGCATCTTACCCAGCCCACAGGGGAGGGCAGACCGCGGCCCTCCCTGGGGCGCGCGGCTCTCCAGATGAGACAAGTGCGAAAAGGGACTGCCAAGCGCCAGCAGGACGCTCATTCTCCTTCCCCATTCCCACCTTCTCCCAGCCATGTCACCCCTTGGACTGCTGGGTTTGGGTCTCTGTGCTCTCATGTGACACTCTCCCCACAATGTCCCTGTGTGCCCAAAACTGGACTCTTCTGGGGCAAGCGAAACACGGCACCACCGCAGCCCTGGGCTTGGCCCAGCAGGTGAGGTGGCACAGCAGGATTCCAAGGAGGAACGCACAGCAAAAACAAAACCAGAAACACAGATTAAAAAAGGAGAAGGGTGTGAAAAGCAAGGCGAGAACAGTCAGTAAATGTTGACCACAGCACAGTACAAGTGATGGTATAGAGAAAACAAGTGGTACCCGAAAGCTGTAGACGGACCAAGCTCTGTAAGCAGCCACCTTGCTTTAAAACTAACTGTTCCTAGAGGTGACTGACAATCAAATGGATGCATGAACCACAAGGTTTTACACAAACATCTGCTTAACCAAGGATTTACTGCAATATTCATTTTGCCTACTCAACCAGTGAGTTATCAAATTCTGACAGGTCAAAATTAGCCCTGAAAAACTCATCAGCCATCTCCAGAATCTCACTGCCAGTACTGTTTTTTAGTGGAATGATGTCAAGGAGCATCCCCCGCTGGTACAGAGCTATACTAGTGCAGCACAGACATGGAGCTAGCACACAGTGCCTGTCTCCACAACACATCTATGCTAAGAGGTGTGACAAAGGAAAGAGCAAAGCAAAAAAGGGCTAATTGAGTCGGACAAATAAATAATTCTGAGAAGATCATGATGTTTCTTCAAAGTATGTTTCTGTTGATGAAAATATGCTGAACTGTTCACTCTGCCTTTCAAGCTAGGCAGCTGCTGACTCAGCTCGTGCTGCAAATTTTAAGTGATTTGTCTTCAGGATATTTTGCCAAACTAGAAACTAGTAAAGTCATTGCACAAATAGCTTGTGAGATTAAGCTGTCACAGGTTATAAAGAGGGTCAATCATCAAAATATTTAAATACAGATTTACTCTGTCATACTTTAAGTTAGTTTGATATGCAGAAGGGCCATTTCCTTATTTCCTCCTTCAATTCTGTGTTACCTAAAATAAACCAGAAACTTGGTACCTGATACAAAACTAACTGAAGCCTGGAAAAAACCCAGAGTATTGTGTTCTCCAATAATGCACCTCATGGGATTCCTCTAAGCTTCATTAGGCATAGTTTTGAAGAGAAGGTGGATTAATAGGAAAATGTGAAATATTCTGCAAGATCAATAGGCAAGGCAAAACATAGTTATCTGTTTTTCCAAGTTAATAATAAAAAAATATTTCAGTTAAATTGTCATTGTGAATGTTTCTTTTTCTTCTAATATTAAAAATTCTATACTCATATGGCACATGATTTGACCTCAGTCTCATACAAAAGTACACAATCCCTGCAATACCAAGGAAGAAAAGATCTTTACACAGACCAATTTTTCCTTATATTTCATAATTTAACCTATAAATAGTTCCATACCAAATACGTCCATCCAGTTGAACAACTGACATACAGGCAGTGCAGGCAGGACTGTAACCAGCCCAGATTAGATCTTGGGAAGGAAAATTAGACAGGAAAAGCAAAAGGAACATATGCCTTTTGGATTTACTGATCCATGTTTTTCTACACAGCCCATAAAATATGCTCGCTGGAAGACCTTTTAAACTGGTGGAATGAGATCAATCTTCTTTAATGTAAAACAGAACTGCATCTATTGTGTATTTTAAATAGTAATTGACTTTGAGATTGTTTGAAGAAATGAACTAAATTTCATTAAAGATGATAGTATCTTTAACCAAGAGTCCCCAGAAGTGATGGGCTGACATGGGCAGTAAGTGTGCACACCAGAGATAACAACCACCCTTGCAGGAGGCAAATTGATTTTCTGCTTCTGTGAAGCCTAACAAATGCTACCACATGCTTTGTTCCCAAATCACTCTCAAACCAACTACCATGTTTGTCAGATTTACTTGTTCCCTTAAAACATTTTTTTTTTTAAATTTAAGAAATTAACTGTTTACCTTTCAAACCTAGTATCATCTTATTAGACCTCTAAAAGCACAGCAGCTGGTAACTACTGTGCTAGGAAGTTTCCCTTCATCCCCATCATAATAGAAGCAGTTTCTAAAGATATTGTCAAGCATAATGAGATGATTAGAAATGATTGACTGGCTTTCTGCCTTCATACAATTTACTTGCTCCTGATTTATTATTTACACAACCTTACACGTATAATAAGGGTAGACAGATCCAGTACAGGATTGACAAAAGATCATTTCTTTCCTATTTGCTGAGCTAGCTTTTTGGGAAGAACTATCCCACTAATATATAGCCGAAGCACGTTGGCATAAGTTCCTGCTTGTGTTTTCATGTGCTGTGTAGGTACTTGCTATATTTAAAGCAGATTACTGTCCGTAGGAAAAATAATTCATTTGGATCCAGTAGAAATACACTGAGGTGTACAGCACACTTGTCAGAGAGATTAATGTAGACCTCAGTAATAAGATTCACCTCAGCACTAGGGTTAAGCTCCAGCTCAGCCTCCCTGCAGACAGACCAAGAAAGCCACAGCAGCAGAGCACACACACACTTCCCCACGCCGAGGCCAGCAAATGCCAAAAGCCACACATAGCCCAGACAAACCCAGTTAGTCCCTTGGGTGACCCCAGCAGCTCTCTCTGCCAGGGTTTAGGCAACATCTCTGAGTTGCTATCAGGACTGCTCAGCCAGGTAAAACCCAGGAGGGGCCAGTGTCCAACATACTTTCCAACCCCTGGGCTGAACGTCAAATAAGTGGGAGAGAGGCCTAGGCAGACACCAGCTGGGAGCTGGGGACGCCCAGACCAACATGCTTCCAGTGCTTTCTGCCAGCTGGTCATAGCTCTAGGGATTTCACACCAAAACATTAAATGTGCTCACATATGAATTACCTCTCACAATAACCAAAGACAAAAATCATTCTCGGTCTTACCTGCAACTCCGTGTTCTGATTCATCTAATATATTATTCTTAAACAACAAAAGAGAGCTAGAGCTAGGACAAGGCAGAAATGGACTCACTTTAGACAGGAACCAGAAGAGCTTCTTAATTAAGCAGGCACAATTTAAGCCTACTTGATCACAAAAAAACCCCCAAATCACAGCAATCAGCTACACAGCTGCCACAGTCACAAAGGTGTTAACCCCTCCTCTAGCACAACTGATTCTGGAAGCACAAATTACCACCATCTTCCTCTCTCATCAAAACCTGCAGCCCTCAAATAGTATCTGTATTTGAAACAGTTTTTCTTTCCCAGGTATGAATTCAGTCACCTACAGCATAATTGCATCACTTGGGGTAACTCCAAACACATCCCAAGCTGTCTGATTAGGCAGTCCCAAAAGCTGCTAAGCCAGTCTTGGATCTAAAGCCAGTTTCTCAGCCAGGTGTGCTCTAAGTGAATACACTAAATGGACTACAGAGAACAAAACACAGACAAACACATTTTGCAGGTGTTCCATACCTCTTAAAGACATTTGATTCCTGTGAGCACCCAGGAACACCAAACCACAGTGCTTTAATAGTAATTGGAGCTGAGAACAGAAAATGAAGTTTCTTTAGTTCATTACTCCCTGTGACAAGAACAGGTTTTGCTAATGTAAAGTTAAAAAATAGAGAAACTGCAAATTTCCCCTAGTAGAAGCTACTAAAATGAAATAGTCTTTAAATAGCAACAACGGATATCCTGTTGCTTGGAGAATTTAAAACTACACTAGCCAAAACACCAAAGTTGGTACATAGCAATTTTCTGCTGGCAGGAAACTTTTTGGTTACAGTGAATTAATATTTATTCCACTTGTATGAAAACAATGCAATTGTACTGAAGCAGTAAGACTCTTGTGAGACTTAAAAGGCACGGTAAAAGACAGAGATGCTCAGGTCATGTGTTGGTTTTGTGTGTTGTCGTGGGCTGTCACCTGCAGAGCATAAACTGCTGCAGGCCAGGCTGTCCTCGGTTACACCTCTGCAAACCCTGCTGAAAGCTAATAGGTTTGGACAAGTTTATTCAAAGTTGTCTCTTAAGAAAGAAATAGACGAGGGCAAAAAAAAATTTTAATGGTGGCCTCATTTAGCCTTTGGTGGTCTTGCAAACAGCAGTGGGGTTGGAAAGGAAAGTATCCACACTGGCTTTCAGATTTAGGTGAGGTTTACAGAGCTAAGAGGGATCAGAGAAAATCTTTTATGCATAAGCAGAGCCCAGCTGATAAAATTCCACGACAAAAGAAAAAGTCTTCTTGAGTCATTGGCATCTTTACAGACCTAGCAGAACCAGGTTTGATTTTGGTTTGAGAGATGATTTTTCTCAAGAGACCTACTTCTAGAAGGAGAAAGTACACTCTTATCCTGTCATCCCCTGTCCACAATGGCACACCACATTCTCTTTCTAGAAACTACATTTACTGAGATCATGAATATTAAAAAAATGAAAATTTTTCATGCCACAGAAGTAATAATTACAGGTATTTACATTAAAAGTTTTACAAATTAATTAACTAATCTTAATAATGATGCTATCAAATGCAAAGTGAAGCAATAAGGATAAGGCATGACTTGCATGGAGAAACAGTTCAAAATGAACAATGAAAAGAAGGAATGAAGATTATTATGCCATCTATCATCAAGGAAGCCATGGCATTCCTGAGGGATTACTGTTACTAGGGTGGAACATGACTCTTAGATTAAGGTCAATCAATACAGAGCTAATCAGAAAACCATTGGCTCATATTGATCTCGTGCAGCAGAGCTGATCTCAAGAACACCCCAGTGCTTGATCTATTGGTATTTGAAGATGAACTGAGTAGCATTAACGTTTCCATAAGAATAAATTCTTTAAAGCAAACTAGTAGTAAACTGGCCTCTGCACCACAGTATAGTAACTATGCCATTGTCCTTCCAGAAAAAAACAAACTTTCTCCAGGTTTTTGATGGATTTTATTTTGCCTTCATATTTGATATAAGAGTGAACCCTCTGATCTAATCAAGCACTTTTACTGCAATTGGCAAATCAACAGAGACTATGAACTCCAAAGGAGGTGGTGATGACCAGCTGGAGACAGTAATCTCTGGGATCTGTAAGGATGCAAACCACAGTCTCACCCTAACATTTTTGCTTATTGCTCTGAGAGAAAGGGGCTACAGAGCCAGTTTTTCAATCCTGTCCTGACTTGTGGAGTAGCATTTACTCCACTTTCTGTTTGGAAACATGCCCAGAAACAGTGTATGTGAACTGCCTCAGGAGATGAGCAGGTCTTTGCCAAAGTACCTCTAGAGAAAGCCAGGATCTCTGTTCCGTCTCTTACATGTGGAGCTGACAGTACCTCTTAACAGTCAGCACATTCAGAGCCTTCCATGATAAGACCTATTTTTAGTTGTTTATAACTTTGCCAGTGTTGACCATTCTGAGGAATTTCCTGTGCTGTTGGGTGCTTGCCTCAAGCTGAAAGATTTTGGAAAGCGTCAGCTTAAACAAATGAGCCAATTTCAAGAAAGATGCAAGTGAATAATGATCTACCATTCAAAAAAAAAAAAGAAAGAAAGAAAGAAAAAAGAACATTTCATTTAAAAATTTTGATACATTCAAGCTAGAGAGTAAGAAATGGAAATTTGGCAGAAGGAAAATATCACTGCAGTGTCATGGTGTGAAAATCCTCCCAAATTTGTTTAAAATATAAGCTTCCAAAATTCCTGTTCCCACGTGAACAGCTGAGACTTTTGGTACAGCCTGACAGTAAAATGCTTTGAATATGCAATTTCTGGCCTGAATTAAAGAAAGGTTTTTTCTGTAATTGCACAATTGCCATGGTTAATTTAACACCATACTTGAGAAACAAAAAAGAAACTCCTCCTATGTTTTTGTAGCTTTGGCTCTGAAGACAAGAGTGAGCTGTGTAATTCAGAAGAAAAGAGCTGGGGCAATTTGGAAAGACAAGAAGTTAGAAAGATTTGGCAGTAACAGGAGGAAGAGAAAAAAGTTTAGTGAGAAAGACTGAAGAAAATAAAAAGGATACTATTTAGAAGGGAAGGCATGAAAACAAGTGGGAAACGGTGTAGAAATAGGATAGGTACAAACACGGTACCAGGATAGGGCAGGGAATGTGCTGCCAAGGTCCCTGTGGACAGCTCAGGCAGTTGTCTCAGAACAGGTGACATCCCAGACAGACACATGCTAACACTTGCAAATTTTTGGACCTCCATTATTTATGTGAAGATCTGTGATGCTTCATATCCTTTCTCCTCTGGCACAGCTGGCAGGATTTGGGCCCAGTCTGGTTTGTCTAAAGCCTTCCACTGTGTTCAGTCTCACCTGAAAGGAAGTGATCTGCTGAAAAGAAGAGATCAATAGTTCATCAGCATCTCCTTTTGCCTAACTCACAATCATAAATGGTGGAGTATTCTATGGGGTTTTTAAGGATTATAGAAGCAAGCAACCCCTTGGCAGGTATTTAGTCCCAGCAAGGGCATTAAATTTGAAGTGGTACACCCAGGTACACACCACCTCAGAAGGGCTGTTTTCCTTTCCTGCTTTCTGCTAGAATGTGTAGGACTGAAGGTTTTCCAATAGTATACTGAAATCCTTGATCTTCTAATCAGCAATCAGAGGACATGCAATGCAGGAGATCATTTATTAACTCATAAGTGGAGAGTGATTATTTTGTATAGTATGATGGAGGAACAGAAGGGTAAAACCAGTTGCATTTATCAAGACAATGCAGACTTCACTAGAACCATAATATAATTAAGGAGATGTCTCTGATCAAAGAAAGTTGTGCTCTTGCTTTTGAACTCGTTCTGAGGAAAGGCTCAGTCAGCACTTTATTACTGTAAAACTGAAGCCCTCAACCTTTGAAGTTATTAAAGATTTTAGAGCATTTTTTACAATGCAAAGCAAAGTTTATCTAAGTCCCTATGTACATTATATTTGAAGTAAGCATTTCTTCTAAAATCTTAACTAAGTATTTCACTTGCTGTTCTAAAGCATTTTCGTGATGTTACTTCACACAGCTAAGCAACAACTGCATCACGTTTTAGCTTTTAGTGGTTCTGTCAACATAGTTCAATTTACATAGAGAAGAACATTTTGGAAGGTACAAATTTACTCCCTTCAGCTGCCTGCAGAATTAGATAATATGCGTGATTATTTTATTTCAGAGACATCCAGTTCTACCCTACCCTTAAGGAAAGGATGTCTGGGATATTAGGTAGGTCATTTCTGCGACAAAGTCTAAAGATAACTGCAGTGCAGGCACAAGCTGCAATGCTGCCAGCCACTGCTAAAGATAAATATTGTGTTTGTTCTTGTGCCCTAAATAGGAAAGTGGTGCATTAGAGGAGCTGTATCCTCCAGCCTGCATTGAATAAGTGACAGTGGAGATCACCATGCTTTAATTACAAGTCCATCTCCATAGTCAGATTGGCTCTCCTCAGTTTCCTCATGGATAATGGATACAGAAAGGCAAAAGACACATGCATTTCTACTGCTTTATTATGGATGAAAATCAGATACATGTCAGATTAAATTCCAGATTTGGTGTTTAGATTCTGTGTGAGTAAAACCTTTCCATTTTCCCAGGCAAAATGCTTTCAAACTATGGCTAACTTTCCACCACTTTGCCCTTCCTCAAGCAGAAAAGCCCACAGAGGTTAGTGGTACCTACATGAGGCTCTGACAACCTCCACAGCTATCTCTGGGCACTCTGCACTGTTTCCTTTGATGTTAATAATGACTTGGATGTTTATGTTTCCCCATACTTGTAATTTTTTAGCCAGTTCTTAACCCAAGCCATTTTCTGTTCATCACAGAGCTTCCAGCCACCAGTCAATGGCTATTCAGCTGCTAAGAAATAAATGATCAAGATTTCAGCAGGATCCTTTGAGATTAATTTAAGATTCTGCATGCGAGAAACAGAAGGTTTATGCGAGGCTTTAAACCTATTTTTAATGAACTTGACCAGATAGTTGTTTCTACTGCCAACAATAAAATATCTTGTACATGCAGTCAGTATAAGACCAGAGTTGATTGAGTTTTACAGCCAAACAGTCACTGCTTATTTAGTTCCACATTTACTGAATGTGGTCTTCTTTCATTTTCCTTTCCTCAAAGGAAAGAAAAAAGATAAAAGAGAAATGAGCATAAATTAGCTTGGTTCCTTACCTCTGAGCTCGAAAGACAAGTCTTCTCTAGCAGAGGTGATTTGTACTCACTTTCCCAGTCACTGCTGGGAATGCTAACAGGTAACATCAGGACTCTGTACAAAACTCGACCTTTTAACTACCCTTTCAAGCAGACAAGCTGCCACTTTATGGGCAGCTGGGGGTTGCAGTGCTTCCCGAGTGCTTGTTTCTTTTCAGATCATATATTTGAGATAGTGGCAAGAGAGCCTCTTCTTCACTGACCAGCTTTTTCAGTGAACTACTGTACTTCCAGTGACATCTGAGAATGAAATGAGTGCATAACTTCACACCTTCACCATAGGCCTGACGTTGTATTAGTGCATCAACTTTGTCAGCTACATTGCAATAACTGTGCTAAATTTACTAAATACACACTGCTAAATCCAGATACTGGAAAATGAGGCTTCCATTGTAAAACTGTTTCTCTTGAGAATAAAGACATTTCAGAAAGCTTAAATACATACCTTTGCTTACTAATAATAGTGTTCTTGATATACAGAACATTTTAATTCTACAGAGTCTTTAATGTTCCCTGAGTCATTAATTTGACTAGTAAATTCCACACACTGCCTGGAAGCAAAGATCTTCTAGTTGCATAGGTCCACAATGAAAGATAACGACAATTAGACTGCATTTCAAATTATGGGTTTAAGACAGCATCCAAAAGTCTTAGAATATGCCTGAAAATGACTGTGAAAAGAGACCTGCATTTTTCTTGGCATTTGACAGCTTTTGTTCCTTATTCCACAGTTTTAAACATAAAATTGCTTTTACACTGACTCTCTATTTAACTTCTAACTTTATAGCCAGGAGCCTTTTGGGAATATCTGATAACACACAAACTGAGTTCCCACAAATGGTGACATTGTATTACACACTCTGGCTTCACAGACTCCAAATTTTCAGCTCTTGGGTAACAAAGCACTTCTGAAAACCTTCAAATACCACCCCAGAAATACTATCTTTTTTGCTTGCTTCTTAATTTAGAATTTCATGATTTAGACTTTTCCCAGGACATTTTTCAAGACAAGTTAAAATTTGAATTTACATAACTTCTAAGTTGCACTGTGTAGAAATGTTTCCGTTACGATCAGTATCATGGATCAAAACTATTGTGAGGAAAAACAATTTATTCTGCTTCAAGTATCAAGTAGCAAGTTTTCTATTTTCTCATGGCACTAGCATCTTTCTCGTTAATATTTTTTGCAGTCTTTTTACAAGACCTTTTAGAATATTTAATCTTTTTCTTAGACCATAATTCATTCAGGATAATAATTTTATTTAACTAAGTAGAAGAAACAATTTCTGCTTGGCATGATTTATAAGTTATATTACTTTATATTCATATATTCCAGAACCATTGCTGACCACTCATAACTGAGACAGGGTCCCGGTCTGACTGAAATTTGCATATTGCAGTTACTGATAATCTAAAAATATTCTAGTATGAGAAGTTGCTTTCCTTGGTAGCGTTTGCAACGGCACCTCAGTGATTTTAAGGCCTAAACATCCTTTTTAAAATCAAAATGGCATTTATGTTGGAGCCCAATTTTGAATGTACTGCCAGCATTCAATGCACAGATCTGCAGCCCGTTGGACCATGCAGGAAAGCATTTGCATGATTTGGGAAAGCCCAGTGTGTTCTTTAGCTGGTCTTTAGACATCCAAATCCATCCAAAACCTGGCATTAAGTCATAACTGATAGTGAGACTTGGTTTATAAACTTCTTTGACTCTTGCTCTGACTTACAAATATTCACCTACTATTTGACATGGTAGAGAAAACCAACACAGCAGCCTCCTTGCAGCACACTTGTGGTTCTATGGGGGGATAGGAAAGCCAGCTTAAATCACTGTAAGGCCTTTCATTGACTTCAACAGGTTTTGGATCTGCCCACAACTGACAAAAATCTCTGTTGAATATTTTCAACAATGCCACTTTTCATCTATTTAATTATTCCTTGCAAGATCCCTTAAAAGGTTTTATTTTTTATATAATGCATAGCTAAATTATACTGATAAAGCATAACGTGACACAATTATTTCCCAGAAAAAATGGTCATGGCTTTTGTTTTATTTTCTAGATGTTTAATTCAATTAATTTTCTCATTTCTCTGAACAGAGAAACCTATGTATATGGTGGTTTCCAGCAAAGATCAAAGAGCTTAAATTCATGGCTTATCGATAAGAAAATCTTTCATTTTCCCAACTAATGTTTTTATTCATAGGTTGGAAACTGAGATAAACTCCCACAGAAGAATAAAAAGGCATTTACTCTCCTGTGAAGGCTGCAGTCTGCTTGCAGTTAGAAGGAAAGCAGCTCCTGCCAGACTGGTAAATCTCTGACTAAATGGAGGGCAGAAATCAAGGACAGTATTAGTGCTGCTTCTTTTGCAGCACTGCACCAAATAGCACAGGGAATTCCTCCACCAAATAAAGGGGGAACAAGGACTAAGTGTGACTTCCTGGCTTGAGACAGCCAGAAAGGTGCTACTTTTTTGCAAATGGTATTGCTGCTGTTCTTCTGTTTGTTCTCCCAAAAGATGAGGAGAAGAATATTTACCTTATGCAATATGTCAATATGTAGGGATTTGAGGATAAAAAGCACAAAAAGCATTGATATTATAAGCTGCTGAGCAGTTCTCTCAGATAATATGCCATTAGTCCAGGAGCTGACAAGGATCCTAACCTTAAATCTTCAAAGAATTCTGCCACGAATATCAGACTACTAGAGACAATCATGTGTGTTTGACTAGGGTATAGGCACAGTATGTGATATAAGATAAGAATATATATTAATATATGCCCTGAACCTGAATTCAGTAACACATTCAGAGCATAATTAATTACTAGCCAAGGTTATGTCTCCAAAAATAACTAAGTATGACTGGCAGGACTGTTCTGATTAAACCAATGTCCATCCTAAAAGCGAAGGAGCTGTGAGAAATAAGGAACAAACAGAATCCCAGGCAGAATGAAGCACATTCATCTTGTCTGTACTTGCAGAACCATCAGCCTTGAGTAAGAAAAGACATATGACTACAGTTTTCTAATAAAAGCCTGCTTTATATGAGAATGAGATTCATTATATTGATAAGGATTTTAAAGTATTCATTTTGGTTACCGGGGAAAAGCCAGAGTCAGAAGTAGAATTGTTTAGCAGTAATTTTTTTAGCATAAAAGGCAAGTATCGGGATGGGATGATCCTTGAGTGGCAACACTGCCAAGTGAGTAAACACTGTTCGATAAGTGTGTGCTCAACCCCAAACCTCTCAGTGAAACACCGGGGATGTGCTCACAACTTCAGTGCAACTCAGAGTTCATCACCCAGACAAGCACAGAGCCTCCAGAGCCTGCTGCAAGGAGAGAAACCTCCAAGAATGTCATTTTGACTTCAAATCCACTTCCATCCTGGATAAAAAGCCTGATGTGAAAGTACATTTCCTTGGCCTACAAGAGGCAAAAGAGCTGTGTTCAGGTCTCCTGGCCTGCAGCCCTGTGACACTCCACCACAAGGTTTAAAAGTTTTCCGATGAGGAGTGTGAATTCCAAGTTCTCCAAATGAGCAAGATGAAGTTAGGGAAAAATGAAATATATATATACTTGAACTCACCACAGAGCTTTTTACTGGAAGAAGATGGTTTGGCTGCAGTAGAATCCTGTGCTTAAAATGTAGAAAAGGATTGTGGGTTTTCTTCCCTCTGGGATTTTGTCTTGTTTATTTTACAAGGCTAACATCTCAAAAAGGTGACTTATGTTCCAAAGCCATGTGTAAGTAATTTATATAATTTGGTATCATTTAGAAAAAAAAAACACATCACTGAAACTCTGACTCAGTAAAGTACTGAATATGTGCTTGAATGCCACTATGAATAGATGGCTTTTCCTAAACCTAAGCTGAGCACATGAACAGGCAGTAGCATGAAGAAGTAACTTGTATGAAATCCACTTATTCATTCAGCAGCCCCACAGTTTATCCCCAATGCATCCCCTGTGTCTCCCCTGTTGCATCAGCACACACCATCAAAGGCAGACAAGTGCAGGACATTTCAGGACAACCCTTATGGGCAGCACTGCTGATTTTTCTTTCATGCAAGTGTCCAAGTGTGAAAGAGAAGTCAGGACATGAGAAAAGGAACAGCTACAGAAAACTGGTGCTGTGGCCCCAGAGGGTAAACTGGTAAATTAAATTGGGAGGTAAGAGATAGAAAAAAGCTTCCAGTACCTAATATTTTAACTAAAAGTCTAGAAGAACACGAGAAAAGTTGTGCTGACAACCATTTTCACACAATGCTTTCTTACGTTTCTTATTCTATCCTAATGTGTCAGTGTAACAATATTGCCTATCTTGTCAAGGCTTAGAAGGAAAGGCATAAAAAAGGAAAAGCTGAAGAGACAACAGGGAAAGAGTAAACATCAGTAAGAGAAATGTGACTTGACAGGAACGTTTCAGGCTTTTTTTGTTCTCCTTTCTCCTAAATATAACTGCATTTTCCTAGGGTGCAGTAGTGTTCAGATTTTGACCCACTAGTGTTTATCATACAGGAGTCAATGTCATTCAGCCTTCATTCTGATTTCATTAGTCATTACAAGTCCATGTTACAGACTTCTCACCCTTCACTTCAGGTTTCTGGTCATTTCTATCAAATCTGGCAGCCTCTCACCACCAGCAAATTCTGATGAACATAAGGGAGTTTAGCAATTAGGAGCAGCCGAAGGCAGGAAGATCTGAACTTCCCCTGCCCTGCAGAGGTCTCTTACCTCACTGTAGCCAAACATGAAGTCTGACTTGCTGTGTCTTGTTTTCCAAGATCTTTCGAAAGACTTACTTTGTTTCCCCAGACTACTTCTTCCGCCAAACAAAATGGATGTAACCTGGCCTCTTTTCTGCAAGGGAGTCACGCATGGTCACAGTTTTGGAGGACATTCACACTTCTACATGAAATAGAAAAAAAACCAGAGGCCCAGTACTGCAGCTAGGCTACACAGTTAATTATACCAGGGAAGAAAATGTAACAAGGGCAACTAGAGCAGGACCAGTTCTTCAAGGTGTAAGGTTTATGCAGGTCCATTAATAGTGAGGAAAATACATCTCTAGAAATTACTCTCTGCCATAAGCATCAGTATTTCACAGTGACCTAAAAATTTGTTTTCATATCTATCATTTAAAAACACATGGACACACAAAGCAAGCCAACTTCCAGCCAGCTGCAGCAACACAATTTTCAAAGGTAAACTGAGACCTTATGTAAACACTAGTCCCAAATTCACTTCTCCTTTGGCTCAGAAAGAGCAGCTCACTTTCAAACCAAAGTGCACTGGTGATCTTTGCTTTTTCAACCATTCCTAAATATCTTTTTTTTTCCCTCTCAGTAGAAACACCATTTTTGTGTTTCTGCTTCAAAACTCTTTAAAATTAGTTCTGTCATTTCCCATATTACTTGAGGGGCAAACAACACGGGCTTCTAAAATTATGTCAAAATTTCATTGCAATAATTTTTACATAAAAATATGTCAATAATTATTGTCATAAAATTATGAGAGTCATTTCAGCTTCCAGTGTTCCACTGTTCATAGCATTGTTTACAGTCATTGCCATACAAGGTGCTGGAAGTGTCCTCTCACAGTCACTGTCGCTATGCCAAAGCCTGTGGACCTGGACCTGGATCCATAGAGATGCATTTTCCAAGTTAGCCAAAGCAGCAATTCTGAAACTCAGGCTGCCTTACGCTTTTATGGAACATTACTCTGGCTACAAAAGACAAATAATACCCGTTCAGCATAAATGAACTGGGACAATGTTAACTTGTCAATAATTTAAAAACTTATCAGAACATGCACAGGTTTTACACAAAGTCAGCATTTTTGCCATTTGCCCATAGCAATATTTTCAGTACTAAGAGGGAGTGCTAAATTGGGATTTATTATACCATTAAAACACAGCCCAACTCTGCAAGCTGAGTATCTGGACAGAAGTACTGTCTCCTGAGTGGGAAGGCCTTAAAATCCATTGACAAATTTAGGAATTATCATAAAGCGAATGTATAAGGTGATGATGGAGACATTGGAATGGAACAGAGTGAAGTTTAATGCAGTGCCTGTCAAGGTTTAATAGTACAAGAATTATAAAAGGCCCAAATATCCCCAATGTGTCAAATGCTCCAAATCCCGTGCTAGGCACCGTGGGGAATTGCAGCAGAGCACTGAACCCAAGTAGCAACAGAGGGACATTGCACAGCTGCACCTTGGTCGGGCACTGTCCTCAGATGCACAAACACCCAGATCACCCTGCTCAGCTGGGGGCTGTGTGTACCTCACCTGCTCACATCCCCAGGCATCGTCAGACACCGTCATTCTACCTTCCTTCTACACATCAACACCTCTGAATCCATCGGAATCCACTGAAGTTACCCACATCTAACACCTCAAGACTAAAGCCTGCTGCTCCCTTTTAAGACTCAACAAGACTTGGCAGCATTGCCAAGAGGCATCGACCTCTATGAGCAGCTTTAAATTAAGTAAGAGCCTCTAAACTTCATTACCTGTGGTACCCTGGAAGGCTCAGCTGAATGAAGAGTTTGCAATAATAGCTCAGCACAATAATTACACCAGTCCCAGATTTGTTGGTTTGAAGCTCATCCATAACCTTCAATTTGGGTTTCACACACATAGATACCATTGTAGAACTGTCGTTTTAGTTCTGGTTTGCACAGATTTTTGTTTAACAGTCTCAATTTCAGCTACCACTTGTGCTACATCACATCTGTGTGACAACTTTCTCTCAAGCTCTCACAGCTTTGTAATTTCATCTCTTTCTCAGCACTGGTGTGTTTTTCTGAGCTCAAAATCAACCATAATCAACTGATTATTTTTAAAATTATGTAATTTTTATTAAAGAAACTTCTATTATGCAGTATTTTAGTAAAAGGTGTAATGATCAAAGTACTGTAGTTCCTAGAACATGCTCTTTTCACATAAAGTTCTTTTTTTCCTATTCCAATTAAAAGGGGAACTTTTGTTACTTTGAAAAGCCCCTATTTCTGATACAAAATATATACTTAACATTTTAAACAATGCAACACCTTCATAGTTGCTAGAGCTGTTAGTCTACCATTTCAGTATGATCTGACCTACTGATTTTATATTCTATTTAAGCCACTTTCTTAAAATATAAAAAAAATTCAGATATATGAGAAATGATTAATCATTTACAGTTTATAATACCTTTCATGAAGGAAAATTAAGAATAGTTTTATGGATTTACATTTAGTTATCTGTTACTGTGAAGCAGTTCTTGCAATGCAGTGTTGAATACAGGGACCATTTAATTATAGCAGCCTCTCACAGAAAGGAAATAGTTATTTATCCAGCTGAAGCTGGAAATGCAATAATTTAATGTCAGTGTAGTACCCTCGATCCACACTGGAGCATTGGCTGATATTGGAGTGGAGAATGTCCTGCGAGTAACCCTTGGGAAGCACTCCCCTTTAGGCATCCAAAATTGAGCCTGTGCAGTCTCTGCTGCTGTGACAGGTTTGTGCTGCTGTCTGGGGCTGCCTGTCATGGTGATGATGGCTCAGTCACGGTGATGCTGAAAAACAAACTCAGAATCTCCAATGTCATTTGTTGTTCCAAAAGCCACAAGCATGGATGAGATCCTCAGCTGTTACAGTGCTAGAATGGGTTTCAGCTACAGCCTAAGTGATTCTGTGATGCCAGTGGCACCTCTGTACCTCTTAGGCAGGACACATGGCATTTCCTCTGCTGGTCACCCCATGTGCTTAGAATGTCATGCATGTTTTTGGTGAGCAAAATGACACCTCTTCTTCATATGACTTATTAACTGCTATTCACATTACCTTCTGCAGTGTCTGGTCAGCTTCTACAAGCCTCAAGACAGGGCACATATCCATCTTCAGAATGAAATAGGACGAGACAGCAACTCAGAGGGAATTTCTGTAGAGTGCAAGCGAGCGGGTGACATGAACACATTCAGTGGGTGTTTCATAGCAAGCAGGAGAGACCTGCAGTTTTCCAAGGTGTACTTTCTGACCTAAACCCTGTCAGATCTGCCACCTGCCTTGCTGAGAGGCTGCCTCTGGCCCCCAAAAGCACTGAGGCAGCTGAAAGCAGCTAATGACCCAAGGCCAGCCCTGCTCTGTAAAAATAAGCTACTTCAGCACCCTTACTATGCCTCTGCCTTACTGACTTGAAATAGCCCATTGTCTGACCCAAGGATGTGCTGTGAGGGATTTGGGTATTGGGATTTAAAAGTGCTGAAGGGCAACTGTGCCACAGGGACAGGTCATTACAGTTAATCATTGGCTCTGCACAGTTACTCAGTGAGATATTGGGTGATTGCTACTTGTTTTCTTTCTACACTGATTGTAGTGTTTATTCATCAGTTTTCTGTGCTTTAATTTGGTTGATTGACATGCCCAGAGAACAGAGAGTTCTGGTCCTTTTATAAATTCAGTAGAAAAACTAACACAAAATAAATTGGCTCTGGCATTAACCTACATTCAAAAAAAGTGAACTACTTAGCTGATGTGCAGTTTTAATTGTGCTTTTCCTGATGCAGGGTAAAATCCTATCCTCAGTGTAAAATCCTACCCTCAGTGAAGAAGCC
>QWTY01004176.1:0-17407 GCA_008033365.1 Pseudorectes ferrugineus
CAGAGAAGCTGTGGCTGCCCCTGGATCCCTGGAAGTGTCCAAGGCCAGGATGGACGGGGCTTGGAGCAACCTGGGATAGTGGAAGGTGTCCCTGCCCATGGCAGGGGTGGGATGGGATGAGCTTTAAGGTGCCTTTCAACCCAAACCAGTCTGTGATTCCGTGATTTGGGCACCCGCTGAATAAACTCAAGAGCCATATACCCCGAGGGATCCACTACAGCTGCTGAACCTCAGAGCAGAGCTTGGATTACAGAGCAATTCAACATCTCCCTGGGGATCCTGAGATCGTGATGTTTGCTGTTGGGGGAGCTGTGAGAATGCAATAGAGCAATTCATGTTATGTCACTGTAGAGATCCAAATTTATCTTTAGCTGCCAATTATATTCATGTGCAGGAAGGTGGGAGTTTCCATCCTTGCCCTTGGTTTCTCTCCACCTTAGGAGTGTTACCTCTGCTCGGGTGAATCAATAAAACTTCTCTGATGCAATGCTGAAACCAAAATACCCATTTACTGAGACACACCAGAAGTGAGCGGGTTGATCTTCACACCATGGAGCAGCAGCAGCACATGTATTGATGCAATAACCCAACCTCAGAGAGGGAGATTACACAGATTCATTTAAGATGACAGATTCTGAGCAGGAATCTACAAAGACACTATCAGTAGTGTTATGACCCTTGAGTAATGTGAAGCAACACCGGCTGCTTCCCCCACCTCATTTAAAACACAACCACTGTTTTTTTAGGATGACTTAAGAGCCCAGTGCACTGCTCTGCACTGGTCTCCTAAGTAGTCCTAAACAAACAATGCATTAGCGGAACCATCTGTTTGGGCAACCAGCTGCAAGACGTGGTTAGGAGACCAACAGACCATGAACAAATGTCGGGCTGCCGGGCTGGCTGAGGGAGCCAGATGGCCACTCGGCACATCCTCTCCTCCCCAGCAAGTCCAACACACGGACAGGGCAGGGAGAGGGTGATGGGGCTGAAATTAGGGCAGTGAGGTTAGAGAAGGACGTGGAATTGAGTCTGAGTGCTGAGAAAGAGTCTCACCCATCCCTTTAAATGGGCGTTCTAGCTTATAAACAAAAAATTGAGAGCAAAACTTAGCAATTCACAGTTTAGATTTTTTTTTCACCTCAGGCAAGACATTCAGCGCTGTGAACAGTCTTCATTTGTTGGGATTGTTCAAAATTTGCATCTTTGGCCTCTCCAGTGTATTCCCTTTGACTTTATGCAAATCAAAATCATGCTAAGAGTTACATCTTCTGAGTCAGAAGCTTTGGGTAAGGCAGCTCGACACTTGGGAAACAAGACAAGTGCACACGTTTCTCGAGCCAGGGTAAGTTTTTATGTATTTATATTCCAGTGGTGAAATGCTAATTTGCATAATGCAGGCCACTAAAACGCTTACTTCTTACCTAGTCTGAGCTCTCCAAAGTTCCCACATCCAATCTTCTTGCCCACTCTGAAGTTGGGTCCCACCATAAGAACGCCGGAAGACGCCGATGAGCTTGGCCGAGAACCGTGCCCACTCCTTCCCGGCATTCCTTTCGTTGTCCGCTGCCTTTCATCCTTATCCCTATTAGGATGGTCCATGGTCTTAGTGAAATACCTCTGCCAGCAAGCTGGCAGAAAAGAGTTGGAGTACACACTCTTCTCCTTAGAATAGAAATTTATATCCAAAAGTATCTGCGTTGGAGTTCAAGAGAGTCATGGAAACTCATGGACTTCTTTTGGCACTAGATCCAGTTTCCTAATGCATCTTGATAATGTACCAAAGGGTCAACGGTGTTCTTGAGAATTCAGTAAAGGCAGGTTGCTTTTGGTTTCTTACCTGGGGAAGAGATATATGAAATAAAAATCATTATTTTAAAACACCAGGTGAGAAAGGTACAACAGGGCCAAAGTCCAGAACTTTCCTGGCCTCAAGGAATTTAACAGCTATATGAAAACTTTATCATTTTCTTAACAGTTTTCTGATAAAAAGCCCTGATGTCATGAAGAAATGTAAGTGCTGCCCAGCCACTGTTGCTACTTGTCCCATTCTTGGAAGTGTCTCAGGCCAGGTTGGATGGGGCTTGGAGCAACCTGTCTAGTGGAAGGCATCTCTGCCCATGGCCGTGGGTGGATCCAGCTGAGCTTTAAGGTCCCTTCCAACCCAAACCAGTCTGTAATTCCACGATTCCACTGGAGTTATCAGGACTGACGCCACATGCAGTAACCAAAGCCATTCCAACTACACCAGCATGTCAGGTGGACACTGCGAGAAAACCCCACCTTTAAAGTCCCTGTGAAATGTAGGTTTGGTTTCTCCTCACTTCATACATTTATAAAGTACTACAGAAAAGCCAGACAAAAAATAAAAAGGGGCCAATGGAAGGTGCCAAGAGAAGAAAATTTTGTAGCACTTAAAATAAAATTCTCCTTTCTTTTACCTCTTTTCAAGTTGATCTAGATTATCCTGAATAACCTAAGTTGGAAGGGACCCACAAGGATCACTGAAGTCCAACTCCAAATCGACCTGAGATATATTTGCTAATTCAAACTGCTGTCCTACAGAGATGACCAAAATGAGGAGCCAAAGCATGATTAATTATTTTTAAAAGCTCAGTCAAAAGGGGACAAAACATAGATGCTTCTCAACCCTCAAATGGTTCTTCTGTGCTCAGGAACAAGACCAAAGGAGACTGGCAGGAGCTGCAAGGACCCAGGAGGTCCTGCCCCACAAGTGCAGTCCAGAGGTACCATCAAGGCTGGTTGAGCTTCCCCTCACTTCCCAAGAAATCAGCATGATAAAGGGAAAGGTTGCAGGATGTCTTGTCTGCACAGGTGCTGCATCAGGAGATGGTATCAGGCACTCTTGGGGTGCAGTTCTCAAGCAAGAATTAGAATAAACACACCTGGAACTACCCCCCACATCCCAGGATATAAAGGTACTGGATTGTAGCCCTACAGGAACACACTGGAAAATTCAGATTTTCCAGATGTGAATGGAACAGTTCCTGAATAATTTTACCAACACGGTTTGTGTTCTACTTCCAATGCCTCCAAAGCAATCACAGAAGTGCTCAGCGAGACCACCCAACTAAGAGTCCTGTGGAAGGACACCCAAAAACACAACCACGTAAATGAGAGCTCAGAAGATACTCAGGAAACTGGCTCAGTTCTCCTGCAGCAATACCTCTGCAGAGGGCTTAGCAAGAGCTCCTTCTGTTCATTTTGCCATGAAATCATTAAGGTTGGAAAAGACCTCTAAGATGATCGAGTCCAACCATTAACCCGGCACTGGCCCATTCAATGATGATCCTCTGGTCCACCAGAGGATGAAGCTAAGCTACCTACTTCCAGTTATCCAAAAATAAAAGACAAGGATTATTACCCATCCACACAGAACAGAAGCATGAGCCCTTCTGAAATCTGACTATGCCTTCCCTGGCCTCCAGCTGTGGAACACTTCTGTTTCTGGAGACTTTTGATTTGACTTAAGGCACCTGGATAGAAGGCAGAAGTCACCATGCTGGACCCAGAAAATGCAGGGAACTACCAGTTGGAAATTCCGGTTTTTGAGTATTTATAGAATCACAGAATCCCAGAATGGTTTGGTTGGAAGGGACCTTAAAGCCCATCTCATCTCATCTCATTCCACTCCATGCCATGGGCAGGGACACCTTTCACTAGACCAGGCTGCTCCAAGCCCCATCCAGCCTGGCCTTGGACACTTCCAGGGATCCAGGGACAGCCGCAGCTTCTCTGGGCAACCTGTGCCAGGGCCTCACCACCCTCACAGGGAAGAATTTCTCCCTAATATCTAATCTAAACACATCCTTTCAGCTTAAAGCCCCCTTGTCCTATCACTTCTTGCTCTTGCAACAAGTCCCTCTTCGGCCTTCCCATAGGTCCCCTTTAGGTACTAGAATTCTCCTTGTCACTTGGGACAGTTGTGGATCCCTGTAGAAAATGTCACACAGCATGTCTGCAGCATATCCAAGAGGTCTGACAATCACTGGGTCACCTGAGAACCTCCACGTCTCAGCCACACCACCAGTTTGACCATAAACCAAAGTGACAAGCTCCCAACATGCTCCCAAGCAATGTGTGAAACACCATTTGCAATTCAGCACCTCTGGCCTAGACAAAAGAGCTGGAGATGTTCATGTACAAGAAATTGTTTAGCATTACCAAGCTTTACTTGTCCCTCAAATTAATTCCAGATTTAATACTCAGAACTGAATATGGATAAGCAGGAAGCATCTGTTACCGGTAAACTGGCTGAACTGGTTTTTCATCACAGACATCCCCACATACTCTCAGCTGCTGTGCTTGGCGCAGACACAGCACAGTTGTGTTTGCCCTGTGAAACCAGTCTGCAGGAGCAGTGATGAGGCTCTATCAGATATCAGAAAATCACTTTGACTGGACTCCACCCCAGGCTGTCCCGGGAGGAGAGACTGGCTTCAAAACAAACAACATGAAAAAGAACCATCAGTGAAACTACAGAGTTTTACCGCTGAACTCAAACCAAACGTGAGAATGACTTCCAGTAATTGGTGGATTTACTCACACAGGTATTTCTGATAAAATTCTGGAAAGATAAAACTGAAGCATGGGAAGTTTTGGTCTGTCTGTCTGTTTGATCTATCTCTGCTATGGCAAGAGAAGTAGACACAGAACATTCCAGCCAAATGCTGTTTTATTTCCAGTTAAAGCTATCATCTTCCATGTAATAAAACATATGGATCTGGCACTTGGGGACATGGCTTAGTGATGGGCTTGGCAGTGCTGGCAGAATGGCTGGGCTCGGTGATCT
The DNA here is from genome assembly GCA_008033365.1 of Pseudorectes ferrugineus. Classification (NCBI taxonomy): domain Eukaryota; kingdom Metazoa; phylum Chordata; class Aves; order Passeriformes; genus Pseudorectes; species Pseudorectes ferrugineus. The sequence continues at coordinate 4,811 of QWTY01004176.1, forward strand.
AAGAGGGCTTTTCCCACCTAAATGATTCCATGATGCTGGAGTGTTCCTCGGGTTGGATCACTAAGAAAGATGAGCAGGACACAGGAATTCTATGAGTAAAAAAACCAGTAACACTTTGGAAAACACACTAGATCCCATCAAAGCCAGAGAAGAATTTTTTTCCCTGGAGACCAAAGTCATTATTTTAATCAAGACTGAATAATTTATGACCTAAGAACTACCTACAACCTCAGAAATGGAAACAGAAAGAAATCTCCAGCAAGAGCACAAACCCTGCCCAGTTTATACCTTGCTCAGCACATCTCAGATGGGACAAGCAACTTCATTATCCTCAGGCAAATTAAGCACGAGTCCCACCACACATTTTCTGGCTCACAAAATAAGATGTTAACGGTTATGAGCTCCTACGCCTCCATCCTTCCCCCGCTCCCCATCTGGATCAGGTCTCCCCAGGGAGAAGGAGGGAAAGGTCACGCCTGACAGTCTGCAAACACTAAACATCCTCTCTCAGCTGAAAGCCTCCTGCCAACAGGAATTCAGAGCAGCGATGGATGAGTGAACCATGCCTCTGAGAAGCTCTTTATCACGGCCAAGCTGAGGAGCAGAGCCCGGCTGCCAGCACACCACATCACACAAAGGTATTACGCCATCATTACCATCTATTAAAGACATGAATAGTAAATATGGCATCAAATATGGCCTTTGCGGACCAGCACAGCACTCGGCTTTGGGGGCGAAGCGGCAGAAGAATGAAGACCAGACTGTCAGTCACATTAATATTTAAAAGCTGCTCAGTACACCAGGATGACTTCCTGCCATGATTCAAACGTTTTTATAATGATTCCTTCCTACCTTTCCACCCACTCAGCAAGACTGCTCCTCAAAGTTACCTCCATTTGAACAGAGCTGCATGAAGATATTTCCCTAATGGTGAATCAGCCCAATTCCAGGATTGATTTCACTACAATACAGTTGGAGACACAGGAACAGTTATTTAATGAAAGACACAGGCTTGAAAGGAAATTACTTGCAGCACAGTTAGCTAAGTAAAAAACAACAGCACTGTATCCTACATGCTTCCAAACACTTAGACCCAAATCTATGTCACAACCTCTCCTCCATCAATAAACTTGCAGCGCTACAGCTAGAAACCAGCTTCCAGATGGTGTTAAATCATGGAATGGTTTAGGTTGGAAGGACCTTAAAGTTCATCTTGTTCCACCCCCTGCCATGGGCAGGGACACCTTCCACTATCCCAGGTTGCTCCAAGCCCCATCCAACCTGGCCTGCAACTCTTCCAGGCAGCCCTGGAAGACAGCTGCTGTTTGCGTTGATATCCACAATCCAGTGTAAAAGGAGTGTTTAATAAATGGCACAGAGACACTGCTCACAGGCACACAGTTTTTCAGGGGAGCCCTTCAGATGTAGGAAAGGACATCGCAAATGAGAGGTTGATGTAAAGAAGCCAAAGCCATCCTTGTTCCCCCTTTTCAAAAGAAAAGCTCGCTTCCCTTGAACTCAAAACTTCTTTGACCTCCTTGAGTTACTCTGGAGACCCTTCCACGATAGGAACAAGTTTTGTCAGAGTCTTGGTTTGTGGCACAATTTCAGATATCTGTCTAAACTGAAATAGCCAATGAACCCCCCTTCTTCAAACCGAAGCAAGCGTGCCTGGTCCAGGTCTGTGTGTGGTTTTGATCCCTGAAGGAGTCACTACATGCCAGAAATAAAACTGCAAATGCCTGGTGGATGAAGTAACACCCAAAAAAGCAGGAATTCAGCCCCATAATTCCTTTTTAATTCTTTTAAGCAGAGACCTCTAAGAATACCCCATATTGTGTTGGGATGGGTGAACTCACGCCGCTCTCTACAGACACAGGACCACAATTCCTGAAAGCAGCTCCAAGATCATTGCTTTAGGACAAGGCACATGCCTTCGCACCGGGTTTTCCAACATCCACCCCACATGCCTGTGTAATATGTCTGGTAAGTCTCCTGATCTGGAGAGCGCTCTCCAGACAAGATCTGCTACTTCCCACATGACTTCAAAGACTAGAAAATCCTCCAGGGCTCTCAACTGACATGTTATAAACACACAGATATGAGCTCACCAGCTTCCACCCTCACACTGTGTAAAAAGTAGAGCCTTCAGCAGCAGAAAACTTCACTGGCTTTGCCACAGATTGGGACAAAGGGCTCACCCTCTGGAAAAGGGAGAGCAGCCAGGCTGTGGGTAAGGAGGAACCTTTTGAAACCAGGACATACACGATGTGTTCACTCACGTTTTCAGCATCTGCCAAGTCATTTTATGAGCTTACACCACTAAATTTAGAGGATCGAGCTGGCTTTGTATGCTCTGCCTCACTGTGTGCATTAACAGCTTCCAAGGCGTCAATGCTGTGCCTTTATTAAAGTGAAATTAGTAAAGCCTTCGTTTACAGCTCTGCTCTCTTCTGCATGGACACACATCTCCACCAGCTTCACGTCCCTTCAAGCCTTCTCATCCCACTGCCTTTATCTCCCCACTTTCATGACACTACATTTCTTATCCTGCTTCTGTCCTTCCAACTGGCCACAACAAAATTTTCTTCTTCTGCAGCCATCACATTACTTACTCCTGGCAAAGTCACTGTTCTAATAATGAGAAAATAAGAGAGTTTTGAGATGTGCCCTGCTCCTGAGGAGACAAATGAACAGATTACCAAATATCCTATCTTAGAATCACAGAATCCTTAAGGTTGGAAAAGCTCTCTAAGGTCATCGAGTCCAACCATTAACCAAGCACTGTCAAGGCCACCACCAACCATGTCCCCAAGTGCCACATCCACACATCTTTTGAACACTTCCAGGGATAGTGACTCCACCATGGCACTGGGCAGCCTGTTCCAATCCTTGACAACTCTTTCTATGAAGAACTTTTCCCCAATATCCAAACTAACCCTCACCTGGCACAGCTTGAGGCTGTTTCCTCTTGTCCTGTCCTTGTTCCCTGGGAGCAGAGCCCGACCCCCACCCGGCTGCCCCCTCCTGTCAGGGAGATGTGCAGAGCGAGAAGGTCCCCCCCTGAGCCTCTTTTTCTCCAGGCTGAGCCCCTTTCTCAGCTCCCTCAGCTGCTCCTGGTGCTCCAGCCCCTTCCCCAGCTCAGTTCCCTTCCCTGGACACCCTCCAGTCCCTCAATGTCTTTCTTGCTGTGAGGGGTCCAAAACTGATCCTGGGATTTCAGGTGCGGCCTCAGCAGTGCCCAGTACAGGGGGACAATCCTTACCCTGGTCCTGCTGGTCCCACTATTGGCTGACACAAGCCAGAACACTGCTGGTTTTTTGGCCACCTGGGCACATCTGGGCTCATGTTGACCAGCACCCCCAGGTCCTTTCTGACCAGGCAGCCTCCCAGACACTCAACTCCAAGCCTGGAGTGTTCGACGGGGTTGTTGTGACTCAAGTGCTGGACCCAGCACTTGGCCCTATTGACCCCTGGCCTTGTCCCATGGATCCAGCCTGTCCAGATCCCTCTGCAGAGCCTTCCTGCCCTCCAGCAGATCCACACTCTTGGTGTTACCTGGAAGAGGGCCCTGCTCTGCTGCTTGGCTATTACCTAAGCCAAGGAAGGGAGGATGGAAGGTCAAATCCTTTCCCTACTCAGACACGAGAAATACCCTTTTTGGGGTTTTTTTTTGCCTTTTCATCTCCCACTCAAGAGCTTTCTGGTTACTTCAAGGATCTTCCACTGGATGTATTCCAACTCCCCCTCTGTACCCCAGCAGCACCTCCACACAGAGATCAGCATTTATCTGTGCTTCCCCAACCAGCACTACACTGACCTGGTTTCAGTGTCCTCAATGTTGTGCAAAACAACAGAAAAACTGAAAAAGTAGGTCAAAATTCTCTGTTGCAATTTACAGCTGGGAACAGCAGTGACAAAGCTGGCTGCCGACTAGAGCAAGCAGGTGCACGTCATGTCGGATGCCCCTCACTTGGGAGATTCTTCCCAACCTTGGAGGCTGCAGATGCCTTTTAAACATTACAAATTACTTCTGTTGAATCATTTGACCCAACAATTTAATCTTCAGCTTGTGCAGTTAGTTTTGTTCAGTGCTTCACAGACGGAAAATAAGGAGGCACACAAACAGTATTTAAGTCTAAATTGCTGGGAAGGGAGAAGGATGGACAACTGCGGATCACTACACTCATTCATTACTCATGAATGCCCAGGACTGTCAAGTTTGCATCCTCCAATTACAGTTTTTACAGACAGGGATGAACCCAAATGAACTCATGCCTTTTTCCATCTGAGGGAAGTGAACTTCCAAGAGCTCTTTTCCTCGAAGACCTTGTGAACATGCTAAAACACATTAATTGTATAATCCCCAACTAAATACATTGGCAAGTTACTTTTCCAAGTGGTCTCAGTTGATCGTTTCACTGAGAGTGATCCAAGCATCCATTCTCTAAGTTCATTCCTGAACTTTGCTCCCAATCCCCTCTAGGGAAGCTCAGCATGAAAGCCAGGAATGTTAGGAAGGGAAAAACTAATTTAGTTGGTAATTTAGTTCTTCCACATGAGCAGAGTCAAAACAAAGCATAGAGCATTTTCCAGGGAAGTGATTTGTGTGATGTGAGATCAATTCATCCATCGACTTATCTCCCTCAACTGAGTCCCAACCAAACGTGTGCCAGCAGCCATGGATGCACATTCCTATAGATGTAAAAAGGACTAGAGACCATAATCTGTCAGAAAAGGAGGGTTAGTGCTGTTTACGAAGAGGTGGATTATGTTGGAACAGCTAAAGGAACAGTTGAATGATGGAATAAAATGAAAAAATCCCCTCATGAAACCTGAGCTCTACATATTTTTGGGGGTTTTTTAGGCTGGGCAGAGAAAAAGCTGAAGTGCAACTGCCAGATCAGCTCCCCTGTATCTTCTGGGGCTTGAGCAGACGTCAGACTCGCATCCCTCTGCAGAAATCCCATCTGAGTGCCAAAGCCTGGCTGTGAGCGGCACATCCCTGTGACCTGTGCAGGTGCTCAGCCCATACACCCCAGCAGCCCCAGGGCTGCATTCCCTGCATCCTAGGGGTCCTGCATTCTGCAGCCCCTGCCTGGAGGGGACCCTCACACCAACAGCACTTTTGGGATCTACCTCCTGACAGTACAGCAACTGACCCCAGCTTTACAATCCAGTGTTTAGAATCACTAAGGTCAGAAAAGACCTCCAAGATCATCCAGTCCAACCTTTGAAAAGCTTCCCAAAGAGCCTGGTGGTCGGGACACCATCTCTGCTCGCAAAACAGGCTGTGTAAGGCCACGTTAGATCAGGTTCCAGCAGAAATATGCATTTATGGGGATGCTACAGAGGAAATGAGGAAAAACCTGCCAGCAGCAAAACGCCTACAACAGACCCTGCAGAAGTTCTCTTCTCTGATATCCAGGCATCATAAACCTGTCGTTTTATTTTTCCTCTTAAAATACCAGGTTGTTTAACAGCCAAAAGAGAGGTGCAGATGTCCCTATACCATCCCCTTCCTTCTAGGCAATGGATTTGAAGAAGAAAGGGGCAAAGATGTCTTCTAGACAGCCATGTGCATCCATCACCAAGGAATAACCCACAGCACATGGATTCAGGTGCATCCATGGTGGTTGATGGATGTAGTTTGCAGTTAATGGTATCAAAGTCCTCGACAAGACCACCACGGGAGCTTAGGCTCTGGAGCAGCCTTGGATCGCTGGCAGCAACATCACTTTTACAGATTTACAGCCTAATTTAACACAGATGCACCTCAATCATCTACAACTGTTTTATCTGCGCACTGTCTGGCAAGGAAAAGCAGCCCAGAGGATGAATTGCAGACAGGCTCCGACAGTTTGAAAAGACTGGTGAACTTGGCAGCTGAACACAACTTCCCCCCGCCCCCAAAAACCTTGGTAGTATCCAAACCATGAAGTGCTTTTTTCTGCTCCAGAAAGGAACACAAGTATCAAGTTCAGAGCCAAGGCAGCTTTCACAGTGTGTGTGGGGCAGAGAAAAGCCTCTCACCAGAAGAAAAGTCCTTGTGAAGTTGAGGAGATGGGTCAAAGGAAACTGAAGACACCTTGATGGCAAGGGTGGGTAGAAGCTGCACTAGCAGAACCCAGCTTGGGATAACAGGGAGCCCTGAGGTGCTGAGAGGCTTTCAGCCCTGTCCCAAGGTGAATCCAGCACTCAACAGGTATGTGTTTCCCCTGTGGAAGGAAACATTCCTGTCCAGCGCCATCCAGTATCCATAAAAAGTGTCATAACAGAACAGCAGTGAGGTGGGATTCAGATGCAGGGTCTTTGTGTCCCAGCTTGAGAAAGCTGCAGGTCCCCAGGCTTGGCTTGTGGTTACCTGATGGGAACAGGTTGTCTCCTCTCTGTCCTACCAGAGCACCTCCAAAAACTGAGGACAAACAAGCAGAACGGCTTCCTTGTTGCCTCAGCTCAAAATGACACCAAACTTCTGCTAAGTCTCATAACAGCACCTAAAATGAGCTTCAGACAGCACTAGTCAGATTCAGGATCAGCCTCCTGGTGCTCAGTGTTTGTACCTGATGGCTCAGCAGACAGGAAAACATCTGGACTCTCACAGCATTGAGCTCTAAACATGGGTGTAAGGGCTCTCTCAGTGTCCAAGTGTCCCACCACAGAGCAGCAAAGCCGTGGAGAAAATTCCACTTCCGTGCAACAGGAATGAAGTTATGAAAGTGCACCAGAAGCAGGTGCCTTCAGAAAGGGATTTTCATGCAAGTACCTAATTATTCAGTGAGAGGATTTAGCCACCGAGTGCCAAACGCACCATGAATTGGGCATGATTCAGCCTGGCGCAGGTGTGTCCTGTAGGGATGAACAGCAGCATCCATGTCCTTCTGTGATTCCAAGTATGACCCCACAGTAACTCAAGCAGCTGTTCATCACCGCATAACCTTGTACGAAGAGAGGATGAAAAGGTAAGAAGGGAACATGCCCAAGAACAGTGGAGGTGGGTAGAAGTCTCAAGTACACTCTGTACAGCTGAACTTTAGGACCCGGCCCAGCAGGCAAAGCCCAAACGCCCCACAGCAAATGGGGAAGAGGAGAACTCTGCCAAGTCTGCGTCACTCCATCCCACAGACTCTTGACTGCCCGATAGACTTCACCCATGGTTGCTCATCACTAAAAACTCCTTGTAAGAGCTGGGCAATAAACTGGAAATACGGTGATGTAAGAGATGCTGAGCTGGAACAGCAACACTTCTTAAGAAAATAGTAATGGTGATGCCAACAGGAGAGAGATCGAGTATATTAAGGGAAAACACAAGAAAACCTGATACTCCATGATTTAATGTACATGTTTTTTCCTTTTAATGCCTGAACTTCACCTTCTCCTTAAGTGAAGATATTGCCTTTTCCAGCAGTCATGGAGAGAGGATCAGACCACGCTGTCTCTTCATATAATGAGACATTTGGCAGGAATTCAACTGACATCACCTACATATTTTGTTTGCAACTAAACCATGTCTCGAAGAGGAAACTATGTACCTGAGACCTACATAGGGAGAGAAATCTGCCCCAGCCTTTAATGGGCTGCTTTTTTCAAGGCGAATTGCTGTCAGACAGGGGTGACTGACCACTCACCTGCTTATGAGGGTTAGAGCACATGGGAGCTGGAAAGGTAAGAACCACAACCCCTGAGTAATAAATCCTGCTCATTTGGGCTTAATAAAAACAGTGCTTCAGCCTAAGCAACCCAACGATGTTGCCAGCACCCAGATTGCCTACCAGCTCTGTTTTGGGAGAGGAAGGTTTTTATTGGGACAGATCATGTCAATTAAAAACTGCTAGAGTTTGATATTTAAGGCACTGTCACGCTCAAAGCCTGAAACCTTCTGCAGCAATTTGTCTCCCCTTCCTGATATGGGATTATAAAAACTCCATGATGTCAACACTGCAGCCCCAAAACAAGCTGTCCCACCTCAAAACGCACCTATCCCACAGGGCAGCATCCTCATGGCACATAAAGAGCCACCCTTTCCTTCCTCTCTGAGATGTAGGACTCCCTAAATCTCCCAGCTGTGTGTCCTGACAAAGCAGTTCAGCTGTCAGAAGGATCTGGATTACCTATGCGACTGAAAAGTGCCAGGAATTACATCCAGACCAAGCAAAATACCCTCTGGAGAAGCACAACCCCCTTGCAGGCAGGCCAGAGGATGTTTAGATCCTGTCACTTGTCTTTTAAATTTTCATTTATTATATTTTATTTTTCTTTATTTATTTCTAAATGAAGCAAAGGTCATTCCGTTTGCTGGCAGCTGAGCCGCCTCCTCCCCAGTGCAAGGTCCAGTCTTAGTTACTGGTCTAACTGTACTGGTGGCTACACCCACACAAACACCATCAGCTCCATAAAAATCTGCACTTCCTCAGTAGGGCAATTAGGCACCATAATCCCAAGATACACAGTCAGACAGCTGCGTTTGTTCACAGAAAGTCAATGTTTGTGCCGAGCTCCTTCCTCAATCTGGCAAGGAAGTGGCCCGTGGCACCCAACCACAGGGGGAAGCCAAGCAGGAGCCACCAACACTCCAAGAGCAGCCACACTCCACTGCTTAAAAAAATTATAATACTTGAAGATCTGTGCTGTTGGTTGGTTTTCTGGTTTTTTTCTTCCTCAAATTTGAAGTTGTCAGCTCCTTAAAAGTCTTCACATACTGGATGGATATTTTAGCTTCCTCCGGGTGTATTAGGAAGTATCATCCCACACCTGTCATTTTTCTACCTGTGCTTTCATAGGTGCAGCTTCTTTGTAAAATGACCCCAAGATGAGGTCCATGTGCTCCAGGTGGAGCAGCATCAGTAGAGATGGAGTCTCTGCACTGGCATTCCTGCCTGTAAAGCCACACTGGAACACGCCTGGGTGGCACATGCAGCACCAGAGATGGCAACAAACACTCTCCGGTTTCTCACAGTGACAGTCTGGAGAAGCTTCAGAGACGTCTTCTGCCAGTACCTATCTAGCTCTCACATGGGCATCACCCAGGTCATCAAAGTTCCCCCTCAAGCTCACACAGCAAAGGGACAAATGTAAATCTGTGAAGGATCAGCCTGGTTGAGACATCACCATCCCTTCCTGGCTCCTCTGAACACAGGTTGACAAACAGGGGTGGTCAGACATCACCTGCCTTTGCACCAGGTGATGGACAATGTGCCCAAGAGGGCGTTAATGCCTACAAGGACATCTGCAATCCCCAAAATCCCTGCATACCAACAAAAATACCATGGAGCTGTGGTAGGGGTGGGTTAGGTTGGATATTAGGAAAAAGTTCTTCCCTCAGAGGGTGGTTGGACACTGACCAGGCTCCCCAGGGAATGGTCAAGGCCCCAAAGCTGCCAGAGCTCCAGGAGTGTTTGGACAATGCTCTCAGGGACATGGGATTATTGGGGTGTCCTGTGCAGAGCCAGGTGTTGGATTTGATGATCCCTGTGAGTCCCTTCCAACTCAGGATATTCCATAAGCTAAGATTTTTCCCGCCACAAGCAATAACTCCAAAGCCATATCCAGCTTCCACAGCACGTTTATTTTCATTATTAAGCCAGATATTTGGAAATGCTACTGTGTTAAGGTCATGGCAGTGGATTTAATTCATGTCAGCCTCTGCCACTGACACTGATAACCCTTTATGTGCAGCTCAGCACTTCGTCACCACCTGATGCTTATCTGACAGGTCAATCAAAGGCACTTCAACAGTGAGTGAACACCTGAGCTCCCTTTCTGAGGTCACCTTGCTGTTTTGGTTACTTCCATTACAATTTGTGCCAGAAGAGCATCACCACTGGAGCTACTCGACGGCCTAAAGGAGGGATACTGGATGCCCAACTCTCAGCACATCCAGTGAGGGCAAGTGGCAGGAACAGGCAGCCCTGACACAAACGCTCAAGCTCACAGTGCATCCGACGGAGCAATGTCAGCTTAAGGAAGCAGCCTGTAAACCAGCAGGGAAATAAGCTGAAGAGATGGCTCAGTTTTGGAGAGCTAATTTTACGTGACAACTCTTCCTGCTTCTCTCCTTTCCCTCATGTTAAGGACTTTGCACAGTTCATGGCCTGGCTCCGTTTGCTGTAAACTCCAGACATGCCTATGTAAAGGGAATATTGTGCCAAAACAAACAAATCTTCCACCCGCTTGTGGTCCGGCAATCCATTAGGAAGGAAAGGCAAGGCACACACCACTAAAACTATAAATACCCCCTAGTATGGACAAGAGGGAAGGCTTGTGGTTAACAAAAAGAAGGATTTTGCTGCATTCCTCAAGGAATCAGACTTATGTGTTGACACTGCAGTTTCAGAAGTTTCTAACCCCTTCCTGTGTTTATAGACTGGTTTGGGTTGGAAGCTCAGCTTGTTCCACCCCCTGCCCTGGGCAGGGACACCTTCCACTATCCCAGGGTGCTCCAAGCCCTATCAAACATGGCCTTGGACACTGCCAGGGATGGGGCAGCCACAACTGCTCTGGGAAACCTGAGCCAGGGTCTCACCATCCTCACAGAGAAGAATTCCTTCCCAATATCCCATCTATCCCTGTCCTCTGGCAGTGGGAAGCCATTCCCCCTTGTCCTGCCACTCCAGACCCTTGTCCCCAGTCCCTCTCCAGCTCTCCTGGAGCCCCTTTAGGCACTGGCAGGGGCTCTGAGGTCTCCCTGGAGCCTTCTCCTCTCCAGGTGAGCATCCCTAGCTCTCCCAGCCTGGCTCCAGAGCAGAGGGGTTCCAGCCCTCAGAGCATCTCCGTGGCCTCCTCTGAGCTTGTTCCAGCAGCTCCACGTCCTTCTGATGTTGGGGGCCCCAGAGCTGTAGACTGGAACCTAAATCTTTTTGATCTAATTGAAACATTATCTGGCATTTTCAAAACAGTGTGTTCAGGTATCAGTTAAAAATGGCAGTTAACACAGTTTTTCACCCTGCTTGAAACTGTAAAAAATGTTAGAAGAGCAGCAAGCTCCGAGCCAGCAGAAAAGCTGCGTCTTTGTAGGTTGCCAGGTCAGAGCAGTTCAATTGGAACTGGGAAGGTGCTCCCAAAAGTGAGAACCACCCAGCTGCCTCCCAGGCTGCAGTTTGAAGCCAGGAGCTCTGCTTCAAAACAAGTAAACCAGTAAAATAAATACTTAAAGGTGATAATAGCATCTGATACTGCGGCTGTAATTCCAAAATAACAAGTCATGGTGTGACTGGAATAACGTTAGATGTGGAGGGCAGGGTAGGAGTAGATCCTGGGAAGCACCTACACCAGGAGCTGTTAGTTGGAAACCTGCTCTAGAAGGGACAGCGAATCAGGCTTGTCCCAAGTGCCTGATGATCTGGTGTCTGTGCAGATGCATCACTTTGGAGCTGGATCATTTTGAGCTTCTCTGCTGTCTCCAATCCATCCGTGCGTTCACGACATCTCACTGCCAAGGCCTTGAGAAATCCACTCAGGGGAGTTTCCCACATGAATGCTGGTGATGTAATGCATCTCTTCTCCTTTGGAATATGTAGTTCATAATTGTCAGTAGAACTACCCAAAACTGAGGCATGGACTTAACTGCTCCATCAAAAGCACTGACTCAGCTTGAAAGGCTTTTGCCAGCACAGTTACGTCCCCTCACGGTGCTACGGATCTTTGGTCGCGCTAAATGAAGGTGCAGCTTCTACTCAGGGCTTGTTTCAGTGGGCAGGTCACTGTCTCCTGTAAGCCTTTGCTCTTCCATGCAACCTGTGTTGCCCAGGAGGAGGAGGGAGAGTAAACCATTGCAGCTTGGACAGTGTGATGGCAAAACCGAGGGGGAGATCTCAGTCTGGAGCAAGCCAGCAGAGAGATTTTTGGGATTTACTTTCCTAGAGCAGCTGGCAAAGCATGCATATTGGGCTGCAGCTTTGGGAAGGGTTTGAAGTTCAGAGGCTGGACCCAGTTATGTTCAGGATCTTCCGATAGCACGTGCTCTGAAGGGGATGAACTGGAGGATGGATTAGTTCATCTGCCTTTGGCTGCTGGCCTGATGCTAAGCCCAGTTATTTAACTGAGGAATTTCATTACCAAAAGTATCTTCTGCCTAGTCCTCAGCCTCATGAAACAGACCATAATAGACTGGATTATGGCTCCACATACGTGGAGGGTGTTGGCCATATCCTTCCTTGCCTTGGAACAAGTTTGAAAGAGCACTGTTTCCCAAATGCCGTTACCCTACATTGGTGGGAGAGCACAGGAAGGTCTGTGGGGCATCGTTCCCTGGGTGGAGGTGCATCTTCAAGGCTGTGATGGAGGTCATGGGATCCATAGGGAGTGGAGTTCTCATGCCTCCCTCCGTGGGGGTTTTATTTTGCTCTTCAAAGCGTCTGACTTCCTCAGGGGTTTGGGCTGGAGCTTCCCTGCCTCAGTGTCCTCAGACTGAATGTCTCCACCATGTCCTGGGCTGATCCCCCAGCGTGGGCAGCAGGGGAGGGGGGATCCTGCCCCTCTGCCCCGCTCAGGTGAGACCCCACCTGCAGAGCTGCCTCCAGCTCTGGGGCCCAGCACAGGAAGGACATGGAGCTGCTGGAGAGAGTCCAGAGGAGGCCATGGAGCTGCTCCCAGGGCTGG
>QWTY01004183.1:3956-19796 GCA_008033365.1 Pseudorectes ferrugineus
GTCTATTTAGCTGTTTATGGCAGTGTTGAGAGTACATATTCTAAATCAGGGTTAAAATATCTGGAATTAACTATTCTCTTTGAAAAATAAAGAGCTGTTAAAAGAAGGCTTTGAGTGTACTTTTGACAAAGATCAATGTAAACTTCTATATCATTTGAATGATTTTCTGCATTATACTTTGATATAGTGGTGGCTTGTTCCTGTTCAATCTATCTGGAATGTAGATCAGTAAAACAACATGTTATGTATATATACATTATTTTATCAGTGAACAGAATATAGTTTGGTAGCGAAGGGCTAGTTCTGGACCATTATTATGAAAACTGACCTTCTCAGCTCTAGTGTATGAGTTCACAACATTTACCTGGGAAATGTGGTGGATGTGCATGCTGCTATCTTTAAACAAAGGAGTCACTACAGTCTGATATATCAAGGAACCAAACTAATGATTTGAGCCCACTGCACTTGATAAAAAGAGAAAGAGCCTGAGTTTATCATTGCAGTAGCTTCTAGGGATGTACAGCAGCTGCTACTCTAACTGGAATTACTTAACCGTTTGAAGTAATTGCAGGTGATTATGGCATTAGGAGCAGAGAACAATCCAAACCATCTCACCTGAGCTGTGCCTCAGCCTCCTCTCTTCTTGCATACCCAAAGACTAGAGTGTGAGTAGGGATAGAAATCTTTCTTTCGTGCTCTTCAGAAGAATTTTATATCTTTTATGACTGAGTAATTTTGTTTCCATGAAAAAGACTGGTTTACTATGATTTCCTCTGACATTAAAGATAATCCAAAAAGTTAAAAAACATTTAGTTTTGATATTGGCAAGATACAACCTGGCTTTTTTTGCTTCATTTACAAGGAGTCTGTGTATCCTTCAGTGCTGAGTCCTGCTTTCACTCTGTCAGAGGTGCCAAGAAATTACATTAAACCAGCTGATCTCATTACATTAAACCAATAGGCTGCTGATCTCTTGGTTACCTTCTGAAAGAGAGGTTGTGGGCTAGGCTGAGGAATAACAAAAATGGCTCCAGACAATAGTGCCTGGGTGAAGGCCTGTTTGCAAAGGAGAAGACCAGGCTTATCTTCTTAAGACTGAATACACCAGGTTCTGTCAGTCACATCTCATACATTCTGTTTCCACTGATGACTCTGCAATGACCTTGCTCTAGTATGTCATTATCTGTCTTGTGCAGGGAACCCCAAAACTGAACACAGTCCTCTAGATTTATCTTATAAGTTATTCCATGGAGGAGAATGCCTCTTAGGTGGCCATGGCTCTCGCCTAGCCAGCTTGAAGTACCTGAATACCTCTAAGAGTTTTCCTTTTTCCCCCTCTGCATGACTGCAGATAATCCAACCATTAGTATATCTCTGTAAAGTGTTGGTTTTTTATCAAAACACATAAGGTGATTCTGCTTCTCTGGTGACAGTGAGCCTTGGCTGGAGAACTCTTCCATCACTGGGCATGAAAGGCACAGGGAGAAGCAAGAATAAAGCAGAACTTTAAAAAATAAAGCTTTTGAGAAGAAAACTGGCCGATCTAAGCTAGTTTGGTTTGGAATAGAGGAGATGGAAGGAGGATTTGTAACAGTTTTGCAATATGTATAAGACTTCTGCAAAATGAACTGTGATCATCTGCTTTCCTTCTCTCTGAAGGGAAGAACAAGAAGTCAGTGCCTGTGATTTTCAGCAGAGGATATTTCTGGAAACGTGGTACTGAAAAGAGATAACCCTAAAGAAAGTAATGCATAGGAATATGTCACTCAGGAAATCTTTAGATATTTCTTTCATGGAAAAAATTTAACAGCAATCTGGAGTACTGCTGCTCAGTGATGTTCCAGAAACCATACATGGACTTTCAGATCCATGATGGTTTTCCCTTGCAAAGATTCACTGAAGGAAGATCTTTATCTCAGCATAGAAACAGGGAGTTGATTTTTTTTTTCCTAATAGCAAGTTATGGAAATGTGCTTTGAAATATATCCTAGGGTGTACATGTGCTTTTACTTTATCAGAAACATCCAACACTTTTTTTTTTCCTAGCCCCGAGGAAAGCATCTGCTGTCGTTGTGAAAATCTGTGGTGGCTTGGAGGAGAGATGGACAATCATTCTCCATTTTAGAGGAGCATGCAAAGTCCCCACAGTATTTTCATCTACAGAGTATGACAGAATTAATCATTTTTTGGTTTGTTTTTTTTTTTTAATTTCATACTTTAGGTAGAATAAACAAAATAAATCTTTGTTGTAATACTAGATGGACTTTGCAGCTCTTTCTTACTCATTTCATGATAACTTTTGCAATCGTAACTTCAATATCCCATTAGAGAATAAATAAAGATTAATGAAATGGGAAGGGAATTGTAAAAACAAGCACAAAAAAATAATACTTTAACGGTACAAGATACTCCTATTGGACTCTCATAAATAATGAAGAAACACAAATTCATTTGAGGAAGAAACCTATGAAATTTTCTGCATTTCATTGGACCTTAATGTGGACTTACCACTGACACTCCAGAAGATATTTGGATTTCAATACTGTGGAATTGATATACATTTGACAGAAGTTAATGGGGGGTTTTCTGTAGTGGAGTGAAAAAAACCTCCCATGAGAGGATACTTTATTTTTCCATTTTGATGCCAGTAAATAACTATTATGTGTAGAATTCAAGGATCATAGACATGGTTGTGGTTAGTTGTATGTCCTCCTCTTCCACCATCAGGTAACACCGGCATTCCTATAAGGACAAGAAGCTTGAAGTGACTTCAGCACTTTGGCACTTTGTTCTCTGCTTCTCGTTCTTATTTGTTATTTATTTTCTGAAAATATCTAGCTATTTTGCTTGGCAGGGAAAATCTTCAAAATAAAGACTAAACAGTCAGAGGCATCTGCCACTATCTACAGATCTAATCAGTAGTTCTGGGAGCTGCAGTAGTATCAGAGACATGACTCAGTGTATGGGCGGAAGGTGGACTCCATGTGCATTGCTGTTACACCAGCGATGGGGACACTGTGGAAATATGTGTAATTCCTGTGCCCAGTAGGCCAGCAATGAAATATGATGTAGGTGCTTTTGGACCTTGAGAGGATTGGCCTTAAAACACCACAAAGATTGTCCAGTTTGGAAGCATACATCCCTAGATTTTCAGTAAAATTTTCAGAGTGTTTTATGGGAAATAAGAGGGCTAAAGAGGCATAAGTATTTTACAGATTTCACAGAAGTGAAATAGAGTGAGAAACTTATAGCAAGTAGCCACAGCATTTTAACATCTCCATCCAGTCAATAGTTCTCAGGGATTTGGCAGTGACCTTGAATTGCTACTAACAGCCCATATATATCCAAAGCAAACAGAGCTTAGGAGAAGCACAGGAACTGAGCAGAGAGAAGACGATGTAGCAACTGCTGGCATATTCCTAGAATTTGCAGACTCTGAAGAGGCCCAGTTAAAAGTGGCTTTTCTATTGCGTCATGAACCATGCAGTTGTCTAGATCCAAGGCAGCAAAATAATCTAACACAATGGGTGTGATTTTACTGGGATTGCTTTGCATGTGTATTTACAAAGACCTCTGTTATTTCTTTGGGAACTGAGGCCCATGAGGCCTCTGCAGTTAGCTTATTGTAAAATGTACAAGGAATTGTGTTTATTAAGGCAACCTTACAGTCAACAGTTGTTTTAGCAATTCCGCAAGGATCCTCCATTTTCATCAGTAGTCTGAGTACTTGAAGTGAAGCCAAACTGCTTCTGTGTCAGTTTTTCTGATGACGTGTGTGTACTACCACTGTTACAAAGTGTGAATACCCCACTCTTTACTCACTGGGTTGAAGAGCCATTTTTAATTACACAGCTGGATGTAGGCACCAGTTCATGGTGTGTGGATTTCTTCCTCCTCCTTCATATGACCCTCTATTTATGTCCAAATATACTCTCTGTTGGTGAGATAGCTACAATATGTGTGCTGGTCTTCTTACCAAAGGTGCCTAATTCTGTATGAGCTCCTGGATCTGGGAATACAGACTACCTCTGTCCCCCTGAAGGACTCATTATTCACCATCCATTATAACTGTGGCCGCAAAGTTTAGAGGTCATGCATCTGCTAAAGGAGGACCCTAGATATAGCTGCACATGCTGGGTTTTTTGAGCAATGAATGAAATTTACCAGGGCACAACATTGATAAGAATGAACTCTCGACAATTATTTTCAGGAGTTCTTACATCTTGCTTGAAATATCTTCTTCATCTCTTTATAATGATGAATACACAGTCAAACAAACTAAGGAAACACTTACTAATATTTCCACTAGGAGGAAACAAAGACATAAATGGTAAGTGCATACAGACTTTGTTTTATGGTAGAAGAGATGGGTCTGCTCATCTATATAGACTGCTTCAGTTAGATGAACAGTCTGAGCTGTTCATCCAGGATCTCATCATACTGACTGGAGGAGATAACTACTATCAGGAGGTGAAGCATTTTATTCTAAGGCAAGAGTTTAAGTTGGTAGACATAATGTATAATAAACACTTTTACAAGAGATGCCAACTCTATACCTTGTTACAACCTCAGAAAATGTCTCTGTTCCTTTGAGAGAGACATTGTCTTGGAGCAGGAACAAAAGTATGCCAAATATATCCATTTTAAAGAATATTGGTTAATAATATTTTCCTGTAAAGAAGGTTTACCTGAAATTAGTTTTCACATGGTCTAGGGATACTATTAATGTGCTCATGTGTTCCTCATTCATTAAAGCCATCCTGAGATGGTATAGATAAGAATGGTCTTATGCAAGACAATCTCTGTTCACTGAATGTGCAGGGCTTTGATATATTCAACTAATCTTTTGCAGACGGAGTATGTAACATACAGTGATTTCTCCATGCCAAAACTTTTTGTCTGTTAAAGATGGTGGCTGTGAGGACTTTAATCCTTATTAGTGATTGAAATAGTTTGTCGAAATGTCTTGTACCTTGAGCCCATCCTGCATGCTAACGAGTTGGAGGTCTCACTCACGAGTGAAAAACAAATCTGAAACCATTGGTCTGATTATCTGGATAACTAGGCAGTTCTCACCATCTTGTGATCCCTTCCTATACAATGGCAATATCATCCTTATTCCTACCTCATCTTAGCACAGGACTTGAATATAGTGCTTTTAAAGCCTTAAGGTTGTCTTGGGCAAGGAAATGAATGCTTTCATGAGGTCTACTTGTGTACCTCTTAGTCACTTCTCAAAGAATACTTGTTCCTGTTGGGCCACTTCAATCCACATTGAAAGGTGGTTAGAAGTCAAAGATCTTGATCACTTGTATTTTGTGAGAAAAGATGACTGGCTAGAGGGAAATAAACACTCAAATAGAAGCTTACTTTGGTTCTAGAAAGGACAAATTTAAGGTACTAAAGGCCAAATTCTGAGATACCCTTTAGTAGCAGAGTTACAGGCCATCTCATAGCAGCAGCAGGAAAGGTCAGAGAGTTTCTTCCTTGCAGTTGATAGTTTCCTGTTTTCCTTTAGCATAGGTCACATTGCCTGTTATTGTTGGCTGTGATCCCTCACTGACTGGCTGATACACACTAAAAGCTGCCTTTTAGCCCACAATGCTCAACCACTAATCAATTGTCTGAGCATAAACTTAGACCAACGTAGCATCATATTACATGAGCTATGCAGTATACTTGGCATCATCAGGGCTGAACTGTTGAGGCAATGTAGACAAAAGTCAATTCTAGTTTCAAATTTGCAGTCAGATGTTTCTCCTTTTGACCCACATCCTAATTTTGTGCTTTCACATTTGACTCAAAAGATGACACATTATTTTGGCAGGCTGCCCACAGTGTAAGTAACAGAGACCTCTTTGAATATCTGCCCCTTCTCCCTGAACCAGTTTTAGTTAATAAGAGAATTACCAGAAAATGCTATTTTGAAATAAAAACATTCATAAATGCAGAGGCAATTTGTAAATAGCTTTGAGAAGAAATAAAATGTAAAGGGGAGAAAACATCAAGATATATTTTGCAATTTTCAAAATGGAACATTTTAACTTCTCATGATGAAAAGATGTTTTCTTTTATGAAATTACTTCACTTAAGAAAAATGGTCATTTTAGATATCCAGAAAGCAAAGCAGGCATTTAGTTTTCAGCTAAACATTTTGTTTTAGAATAATTTTTGAATTATTATATCTCCGTATTTTTCCACAGAAATGGAGCTTAAAATTTCATGATGCTCATGGCTCTACTATTCTGATGATAGGTATTTACTCAAGGTAGAAGCCAATTTAGGAAATCTATATGGACAAATAAAGAACAACATGCATGAAGTAGAAATGGGATGATGAAATTGTCACGTCCTAGCAAACTGTTCTCTTCAAGGAAAAACTTGCTACAGTAAACAGAAAACATAAAATATTAGTGTACATATTTTTAAATCCCTTGTGTCCCTCAGAATGTAGTGGTTAGCAGCAAGTTAGTGCCAGTGGCCACATTGCATCGTTGACTACAGATGTGAAGTATTTTAATTAAGCTGTTCCAAGGTAAATAGCTTAGTTATGCATTTAACAATCTGTAGTTGGATTTTTGTTTTACTGCATGAGGTATATGCAACTGAAATTAATACATTGATTTTGAAGGAAAAAACATGAACTGGGTAGGGACTGTTTTCAGTGAATTAATGAAGGTGAACTTATAACTTCAGCAAGCAGCATACCAAACATAGGTGAAGCTGAAGGGAAGAAAATAACTTTTCTTTAATGGAGAGTACCTATTAATCATGTCAAATCATGTTCTGATATATCCATCTTCTAGTGCTGAAATAATGCAGTTTGGCTATGAGAGATTCTAACAATTAGTGACTGTATTTGTCATTTTAAAAGCTCTCATTGGAATTAGGTTTAAGTTGTGAAGCGTTGAGCAAAGTTGTCATCCACTGGGGGTTGTAATGAGAGGGTAATTCCTCCTTTGAGCTTACACACATAGGGGCAAGCTATATCCTGAGAGCATGAAAGGGCCTTAAAGGAAGAGACTTGGGGATGGCTGCAGAGCTCGAGTATGTCATCTGATGTGCTGTGCCACACCACCATTGTGTGACTGGTACGATGGGTCCCTTCTCCTGGACAGTATTATCATAGTAGTTATACTAATCTCTTCTGCTAATGAATTAAATGGTGACAAATTGGGAGCACTGGCACTGGAACCAGCCCAGTGAGAAACTGTTAGAAGGTTCCCTGGCACTAGGACAGGTTTAGCTTGATTAGATTTGGCCTGGGCTAGTCAGCACTTACCCAGTTCTTGTGGGCAGGAATTATCAAGAACCAGGGACCATTCCCTACAGATATTCTGGGTGTCGTTGACCTATTTTGAAGGACAATGGTCTAATAATATAAAGAACTTTTGTGTAATGTGGCTTCATTTCTAGAAGAGTGTTTTGAAAATGTTTGTTTTAACTGCATGGGTGTATCCAGACCGAAGGGGTCTTTTTCATCAGTAATGGGTGACAGAAAATTTGAAGTGTTATAAGAATAATATCTGCAATGGTTCACAGATCATTATTACTCATATAAAGTTATCCCAGGTAGTCCTCCAGGGAGATTATCTTCTGCACTCAAGCAATATGGAAGCCTTCTCCAACCCCCCTAATTTTTTGATAGATTAATAAACTCTTTACTACTATGATTCTGGTTAACCTTGTAATCCACATAAATGTCCCCTTCTGCTTTGGCCTTGCCAAACTTTTTGCCTTGATGTAATGGCAGAATGCCTTGATCCTATGGCAATGATTTTCAGACTGATCATGAAGATGGTTGACAGTGTCAAACAGTTTAGGAGATATAGAAGTGAAAACATTGCTTATAAAGATTTTACTCTCCATATCAGAATGGAGTTAGTCTGTTGTCTTCAGGTTTTTAGCATTCTTATTTTCTCCTTCTATTGCTGTCATGCATTTGCCTCTCCCTCAGGATTAAAAGAAACCTACCCATGAACATAACTGTTTCCTAAAGTGCATGGTTGTCCTTCCAATCTCATTATTTACCCTGTAATATTGCTTTTCAGTTCCCACTGGCTGGCTGCGAGCAACTTAAGATGTCTCTGGGGCAGTAAATAAACAAAGCCAGCTCAGTGTGAAAACTCTTTGCTTCTCTGAGTCTTAAAAAAATTAAAATTTTGGCGGGGGAGAGGAGGTGCAAAAGGGAAGAAAATATTTTTTGCAACGGCTGCCAGTATACAGCTGGGTTTCCAATGTAATGTTCCATTGCAGCTCCCAAATTACTGTTGAGTTACTGTTTGGTTTTACAGCATGGTTTTATATTACAGGTTTTCATCTGTTTTCAGTTTCAAGAGATTTTGATACTGGGTGTCAGAGGAGTCCTGCTCCTGGAGAGGGGCTGTCCTGCAGTTGTGCCTGATGGAAGAGCTTTGATTTGCCCATGGATGTAACATGTAAGGTGTCTTCTCTGCCACTTTTCTGAGGAGTCTTGCAATCCAATCTTACTGCACATGACTATGCTGAATCCTTTGCTGTCATTAAAGCGGGTGGCAGGTTGTGCCAGGTGCTATAGATTGACTTGGGATTCTGCTCATCCTGTGTGCTGGCTGGGAGGATTGGGTTTTTTTCTGAAATAAACTGGTTAAAACTCAAAAACTATTTCTAACTTTTCTTAACATGGCTCTGGTTTTCACAATAAAAAACCAGTTCTGAAGTTCTTATCAAGAAAGATTTTTCAGCTAATAAATTAAAAATCAGCTCATTGTCAACTTCATGAATGTTAAAAACAGTAGATGAAAATGAAATGTCCTATAAAAACAGTAATGTTCCTAGGAAAACAGCTCCTCCATTTGACTTTGTCATTTGGAATACCTTTTTCTGAGAATATTTAAGCTATATCTCCTCTCTCTCCCTCTCTCATGCTTGACTCGTCTATTAAATGTATTTGGAGTATAAACCTTTAGGAAAAAGGGTTAAAGGGTGCCTGACCTGCCTATAGCTTTGTTTGACTCCTTTCAACTGTGACAGCAAATTGCCTACTTGGCCATTTGTTTGTAGCTAACTTTTCAAAATTTTAATTTATATTTGTGTGGTAGAACCATAGTTTTTTTATAAGTAGCTACATATGTAGCAGTAACAAGAAGGTTTTTTAAGTAGAATGAGATATTTAGGACCCTGAAACAAGGACACAGTGTAGAGAAGTACAGGTTTGGTACACAAGGAGTCATCTTGAGAACTGGAGATGCTGCAGGCCTGGAAAAAAAAGCCTGACAAAACTGGTTACAGGGGTGACACAGACAGCAAATAGTATCTAATATATGTAAATGGCACTATATGTAGGAAATGTGGATGTAACCTGGAGAAGCATCAGTGAAGAAAGAGAAGGCTAGAAATGTGTGTTAAAGAACTTATATAAATGACACTAACTTGAACGAAAAGAAAAAGTAAAAAAAAAGTTAAAAATGAAGAAAGAAGCAGATGGAAAGAAGAAACTCTCTATTTGAACATCTTATTCCTCCTGGTGAAGGATTTCAGATGCTGACTCCTCCCTGCAAGATCCCACTACAGCCAACATCAGTGTGAAACCACGCACCTTAGCATGCAGAGAAGCAGAAGGGTGAGTTTAGCAGCAAGAAAAGTTGTGCTCTAATCAGCTGACTTCAGATTCTCTGGGTTTATTTAGGGTTGAGTTTTATTTTTTGTATGTAATTATGTTCAAAGTAAGTCACAGAAATCTGAGTAGAGAGGTTGCTTGCGTTAAAATCACATAATAAGTGCTGAGTGGCTATCTTGATCTCCTGTGATGAAATGAAAGGAAAGCCAAACAAACAACCAGCAGACATCTTGGCTTTGCTTGTGTGAAGAAGAGATAGCAAATCTTAGACAAACATGTTGCTTATTATTACCAATAATGAAGGGTGTCATATTATACACTAAACAGACTTGGTGCTGGTATTTAAAATCCAAGATTCTTAAGAAATTCTGCCCCAGTGACTATGATAACAACTGAATGTCAATGACTTGTTTATGGATGGTGTGTATGAAGAAAATGGACAACAACCATATCTCTGGTTTTACAGTTACAGGTGAATAAAAGACAAAGAGAAACCAGTTTGTAGCTTCCTTATTGTGTCAAGTCATCTGAGAATTTGATATGATCAATGGCAGATAAGAACACACCTTAGTGTTTGCATTGCTTGAACGTGGGGTCTGAGCGCTATTTGAGACTTAGAATCACCACAGAATCACAGAATGTCCTGAGCTGGAAGCAACCTACAAGGATCATCGAGCCCAAATTCTGGATCTGCACAGGTCAACCCCTTCTTGTCTGTTGTGATGGTAAGAAAAATATTTACCTTCTTCCAGTCCTCAGGAACCTCCTCAGCTGCCATGGCCTTGCAAAGGTAAAGGACAGTGGCCTTGCAATGATATTAGCCAGCTTGCTCAGCACTGTTTAGCAGCATGCCCACTTTTTCTCTTGTTTCTTTTGCTGCTAAGGTACCTGTAGAAGGCCTTTCTTGTTGACCTTACATGTTCTTCACCAGACTGAACTCCAGGTGGCCTCTGGAATTCCTAATCCTATCCCTGCATGCTCAGACAGTGTCCTGTATTCCTCCTTAGCAACATGATTCTCCTTCTGCCTCCTGTAGGCTTCCTTTTTAATATCCAAGTTTTGTAATGGGATCCTTCTTCATCCATGCTGGCATCCTGCCACCTTTGCCAGACTTCCTGTACAACCAGATGGACTTTTGTTGCGCAAGGAGGAGATGATCCCTGAAAATCCAACAGCTCTCCTGGACCATCTCCCATAAGACTCTGCTAAGCAGGTCCCCAAATGGGTCAAAATCCTCTCTCCAGAGTCATGGTCCTTTTTTTCTTGCTTTGCTCCCTTCTTCTGGGATCCTTAACTCTGCCATTTACATGGTTGCGGTAGCCTACCTCTAGTCTTGGCTGTGAAAAGCAAAAAACGCTAGTAAGTAAAATACCGTGTTGTGTGATAAGGAAACTGACTGGCAGTTCCTCATCACAGAAATAATCTTTGCAGTTGTGATCATTCCTTTGTCAAAATGTTGCACAAATCAGCATTTTTGAGGTTATGCTTGTAACAGGCAAAACATTACACTAAAAGTTGCCTGATGGGTGTTTTGCTTAGCCAGAGACAAGATAATGACTAATGTTTCAAACAGATATGAAATATTGGGTTTTTTTCTTCTGCTGAGTAGTTCATCCCAATAAGTGATATGAAGCCAGCAAAAGGCTCTTAGAAGTCATGTAGCAGTCCCCAAACCAGAGTATAAATTTCAACCATCTTGTTGGTAAACTTTTACATCATGGAGTTAAAATGCATCTGATAGTTACATAAAGAAAAATATACAAGGCTGTAATTCTTTTTTTCTTTGTTTTCTACTGAGTGTATAAATAAAATCTGGAAACATGTATAGGATAGCATTGGAGCCAAAAGGAGAAATGAGTTTAAAAGCAGTCCTTGAGGCCATTAACATTAATAGCCTGGTTGAAATGTTTGACTGAGAGTGTCCCAAAGCCACTAATTGCTGGGAGCTAAAAGAGTCTTCCAAAAGAATTATGATTTTTAAACTTGTACAGTCCCTTTTGTTTTGGCCACTGTAGGGAACAAGATAATCTTGGAGGACCTTTGGTATGGCACAGTTGGACTATACTTACATTAATGTTTGGTGTTGCAAGAAGTGCTGTTATAACAGACCATCATGTCTTCCAAACACTGGCAGAACCACTAACAACAGGGCAAAAGTGTTCTTCAGTGTGTAATTCTCACCAGCACTCCAACGGCGTAGTACTGAGTAGTGCTATTGTGAAAAAGAGATTAACTGTAAAATCTTCACTAGGAACTGTAGTGCTCCATCCCACATGCTTCTCTCCCCTCCTCTCCCTGGAGTAATTGGAAAGAAAACATTGCAAATGATACGTGAGAAGTGCTCCTGGCATGGTCACCAGCTGTGGCTGAAGTGATGAGATATTGTGAAATCCAAATACATGTTTTATTATAAGGAAAAACTTTGTTCAACTATTATGCAGTGCTGAGGAATCCACACTTCATTTGCAGGGGAAGAAAATGTTCTATTTCAATTCCTTGAAGAGATGTTACCCACTTCTTGTGGGCAATCACTTCAGTGTTACAGCTTGCTTCTAGATTCCAGCTATGTAAAAAATGTTGCCAATATCAAATATGCTGACTGCTGTGTTACATGGGTAAATGTTCTCTACAAGGAGCAGAATTCTGAGGAACAGTTAAGGATCTCTGGGTTCCCTTCTTCTCTGATTACTCAAGACTTATTTATATCTGAATATTCTGTTACTATATGCATATATCAAAAAAGTGGTAAATCTCTTTCGTACGGGCGTTGTTGTAAGGAACATGTAGATTCCATGAAATACCTATTGTCCTTTTCCTTGGAGTAGAGATTGAGAGTTCCAGGGCCTGAGTTGTCCAGACTGATAGCTGAGTCTTTAACTCTTGTACCGCTGATACGTAACCTGTATCCGAAAAGGTTACAGAAGTATAACTTTTTCCCACAAGGAAAGTAAAATATGCAGAACTAGTACACAATATTAAAGTACATGTTAAGTGGATCTACAGTACTTTTCTGAATGGCTTAATTATGGATTGGCTTTGTCTCACTCAACATGAATTACCTAAAGGCTGAACTGTTTAAACCATACCAAAGTTCTAGTGTAATGGAACCCAACCTAAGACTGCTTTCCAGGACAGCATTGAGTTTACCACTAGAGCTGCCTTACACTGTTCATTGACCATGGGATGATCTGGACACAGGATCCATCTAGTCTAACTTAATTTATGTAAAAGTTAATCATCAGCATAGGACAAAGTTAATACAAGTTATACCTTAAATCTCCTGACAATAGGTAATTTTTCTGGGCAGTAACCAGGTTGAACAGGAGATACAGGTGTCAAAAAACTGAGAAAGAAATTAAAGAAATTAAACCATGCTTTGCCATTGACTGTAGTGGGGTCAAAACTTATACTGTGATCTGCATATTATGCCATAATTTACATTTGGTCTTTTTCACCCTGAACATGATATAAAGGATGTTGATTAAGCAATGATTTCATAACAAATATTCAGACTGGACACCTGGATATTAGTGATACTAGATGTTACTCAAATTGCTGTGATGGTCTGCTGTGGCTATGTGGGGAAAGTTTATGGACAGTCTCTGATGAAGTCACCCAGCGGGTTTGGAAAGGCAGCTGTTAAAAGCACTGCTGCATTCGCACTGAATGCACACCTCCTTGACTCAGGGAGACCTCATGTCATATCTCTACTGCACTGAATTGTTGACGACCTGCAGACATAAACTTCACATAGACATGCTCATTTTGATCTCCTCCCATATCATTTGCTGCAGAGTATGTCATTAAAAAAAAATTATAAAAAGTCATGTTTTCCCTCTATCCTCAGATCTCAGATGAATCTCAGCCCAAAATTCAAAGGCTCTGTCCCCCTTATCAGATATCTGCTTTAGACCTGTATCCTTTCTCCAGTCACCGTATCTCAGTTTCTATAGTCACCATTAAGCTTCTTCCCTGAACTTGTGAAAATTTTGTCACCTAAATATCTAATCTAATGCTTGTGTTGTGTCATGTTTAACAATTCATCCCTTGGAGAGCATTGGGCTGCATTTCTCACTGTGCAGAGGCTGGAGAAGGTTCTCCTGGTAAAAGGAAGTACCCAAAGGAGGCAACTAGGAGTGAAAAGATCTTACTACACCTGCAATGTTGGGGAAGATTTCATATGCCTTCAAACTTTAGAGTTCAAGTCCATCGACATAGAGCAGCCTAAGAAGCTTTTGTATATTTTCTGTTTCTCTGTAAATTGCCAGCAGTTTTCACTCTAAAGATATACAAAGATAACAGGGAGAAAACATCCATTGTTCAAAACTCCATTACCTAAATATTTGACATCTGTTATAATAAAAGTAAATATGGCTGGATTTTCAGAGGCAAAAGGAATACACTATTATTGAACATAGCTAACACCTTTAGTTTTGCAAACATTTTTGTTTGTAATTATGATAAACACTGTTAAATTCATAATTAGCCCATTTTATCCTATAGGAAAATAAAAGAACAATATATATATTTAAGTGTGGCTGGCTTAAATGAAAATTTTCCCTTCTTAGTTCCTTACTTCTAATGTTTATATCCCCAGGACAGGACAGGTCAAGATGCAATCTGTGGTACTTGCAAGAGTCAGTGAATATAAAAGCCTATTATTTTAAGGGGCTCTTTAGGGTTTTAACACTCTTAACAAGCCTCTCAGGGCTAACATTTAACACGTGTGCCCTATAGAAGCCTGTAATTTACCACGTGCCATCAATTTCATATAGTCCAATATATGGCTGTCAACCAGGTGCAGCTCTGCCTGCTCCATAAGAGTTCAAGCATTCTAGTGCAGCCCATGATGGCTTAAGTATGCTAAATAGCTGGCTGCTCTCCTGCTTTGTTAAGGTTACACGCTGAGACCAAAGCTGGTAATGCCTCAAAATTGTTTCTCACAATTTTCACTCCCTCTTTCATTGGACATACAAAACAATGCTGACACAAAAGCTAGCAGTCCTGCATCCTGAAAAGAACACGTGGCTTTAAAAATTATTATTATTATTATTATTATTATTATTATTTGGTGGAGTTCAACATATTACTGAAATCTCATCATCTAAAACCCCAACTTTAAAATTTGTTGGGCACAAAAAATCTGGGCTGTGTGGGTTGGGTTTTTTGAAAATTGTTACATTGGAGAATATTTTCATGACAAGCAGAGAGCAGAGGTCTACAGCAGCAGCCACATTACCATGACTAATGAGCAGTAGCACAAGCTCGTTTAAGTTGTGAGAAGAAAATATGCCTGAAAGTGTCCATGCTCTTGTTTTTGGCATCCTTAAAGAATGTGAACAAGTTTTGGGGTGTTTGTGTCCTAAAAATGTTTTGTGTAATAATATTCAGCTTCTGCCTTCTCTAGTGATGAATTGGGAATGAAATTGGCTAAAGTTGAAGAGGGAGGAAAACCACAACTGGCAGAGAAATTGTAGACTTCAAAATTAGCTTTTCTTTGTGTGAATAGCAAAAACATGGAGAGTTCTTTTTAGAGAAAAATAGCTAACCGAGGCACCGACATTTTTCTACACAAGAGAGTGGTACAGAAATGAAAGGCTGATCTTCACCTCTGTTATGTTTTCAAGGGCACTTTGAAATTCTGTTAGTGTTGCATAGATTTTAAGTTGCTTTTTATGATCCTCTTGGTGTTGCAGAGACATCTTATACAGTTTATTTTTGGGAAACATTCCATGTTAGTTTACATAAAGCACACCCTGATTACTGTTGTATTCACTAGTCGTTTATATATAAAATTACCTCTGAGCCTTAGTGGTTTGGCTTGGGCATTTAATTGCTTTGATTTGTTTATTGTATATGATGAATTAGTGTTTATTGGTTTAAACTCAGCCAGGGTGCACTTTATAAAAATGCTGGTTTCATTTCTAAAATGCAAAGATATTTAATTTGTTTGAGATGCTAAGGTGGCTTACAGTGAGTTGGTTCATGTGGGTGCTGATCTTTCTGTGACACCCCATGACTCAGTGGACTCCTAAGGCCACTTCTGAAGCCATTTAAAGAATTACAAGGGGATTTCTTGCTGGACTCTACTTGGGCCAAGTAGAACTATATGTTGTATACGATGAAATCATTTAAATATTTTAAATAGGGCACATTCGGATTAGTTGAAATAAGTTGTCAGTTCCTGTTGAGTCAAACAGATAACTTTGTCAAAGAGGAAATGGTCAAAGAAAACAAATTCT
>QWTY01004185.1:1307-18120 GCA_008033365.1 Pseudorectes ferrugineus
GGAACTGTAGTGATAGGACAAGGAATAATGGGTATAAATTGAAAGAGGGGAAATTTAGATTAGACGTTAGGAAGGAGTTTTTCACTTTGAGGGTGGTGGGACACTGAACAGGTTGCCTAGGGAGGTTGTGGATGCCCCAACCCTGACAGCGTTCAATGTCAGGTTTAATAAGGCATTGAGCAACCTGGTCTACTGGGAGGTGTCCCTGCCCATGGCAGGGAGTGTTGAGACTAGATGATCTTTAAGGTCCATTCCAACCTGCTAGCATTCCATGATTCTATGATTCCTCAGTTGTTCCCAGAAATGTATCAGACAGATTGGCAGTGGTAGCATAGAGCTGTAAAGTATTTGAATATTGCAGATATTAAATCTCTAAAAGTTAATATGTTTACAATAAACAAAATAAACAGCTAATTTTGCCTGCGTCTGGAATGCTGTGCACAGCTCTTCACTCCTTGGAGTTTCCATGGCAGACTTTGGAGAAACTCGAAGGAGTTCTTCCATCTGTGGTGGGTATAAACCAGTTCAGAGAACTCCATCGCTGATAAACAGCTTAGTTTTAAAAGATAAAGGATGTTTCATTTGTGGGGGAAGAAGACCAGGTTCTGTGATAGCAGCAGTATTTAGATACAGTTAAAGCATCCAGGTTCAAAGTAGTTGCAGAATAAGAATGCAATTTCTTTTTTTTTCCTGAGTGTAAGGCAATTAAATATCTGTGATTTCTCTGGAATACAGGCATCAAACTTTTTTGAGTAATTTTGTGAATTCCAACTAAATTAAAATTTAGCAAATTGTTCACAAGCTTTCTTTTGCATAGCTGATTCAACTGAATGAAAATGCCTTATTTGATACTATTCACAATGGTGATTTCATTGCAAAACAATATAACTATTCTAATACATTAGATGCTGTTGAATGTGTGCGTAATTCCTAGTATGTCTTCTTATCCAGTCAAAGCTCAAATATTTAGAGTGATGTAAGTGGGCTTTCAGTTCCTGTTTTATCAGTATTTCAGGATTTGATTCTTACTCTGACACAATCTGTTCTGGGGTCAAGAGGTAGTTTTCTTTTGTCCTCCTTAGAAATTGAGTTGTTTTTAATTTTTACTCCTGTCTCAGTTTGTCTGTTGCCTGTCCTCAGTATGTTTGTAGGAAACTAATTTTGCTTTTACCTGGTATAATAGTACATATTTGCAACGGCTACAACAGCATTTATAGTCAGCACTACAGCTTGTCGAACTTGTCAACATACCAGAACAGAACGGTATAAATCCACATCTGGATTTTACAGTGCATTCGAATGAATTATATTTGCCATGGTATTTTTTTGTTGCACTTTATACCTTTTTTATTTTGTTGCTTTGTAACATTTTTCTCTTTTGGTATTGGTTTTTTTACCCTTCAGCACCAGTAGTCAAACAGTTTGAAGTCTTCCATTGACTGGATGCAACTTTTTGTGGGCAACATTTTTTGTCTAAAATCAGAGATTCCCAAATCACAGAAGTTTGTCTTATAAAACTTTCTTGCTACTTGTTGTCAGCCTAGACCAAACATTACACATAACATATCCACTTTCACATGAAGTGTACCCTAGGAATTGGAACAGTATTTGTCTGACCGTGATGAAAAATTGACAAATATTAACAACCTTAAGTGTTAATGTTTGGAGGTAAAAAATACCAGAGAGTGTCTCTCCATGTGAGAAAATAAATGTCTGATTGAGGTTTTCAGAAGCAAGAATTGCACTTAGAGGTTTGAGATCTTTAGAGGAATGATTTTCTCCTATTTTTCTGTTTGTGGAGTGTAGGAAACCCCACAGATTTTATCAACCTGATATGGGGAATAAATGTCCTTTTCAACACAATTGCAAAGAGGCTTGGGAAGAAAAAAGTTGTGTTGACCCTGAGATCAGCTGAGTTGCTTAGAGCATGGTGGTAATTATGCCAGAGTAACAGGTTTGATCCCTGCATGGGCCATTCACTTTAAGAGTTGGACTCTGTGATCCTTGTGGGTCCCTTCCAACTTAAAATATTTTGTGATTCTGTGAATATGTACTATTTCTGTGTTACGGTTTAGCTTACCTTAAAGAAAATTCACACATAAATTATTTGATGTTGAAATGCTTTTACAACCTTGAGTTATACCCATGACTACTGAAGCATTATTTTCCTTAGAGTTGGAACATTGAAAGATAGAAATTTCAGCTGAGAATTTTTTCTGTACTTCATAAACATCTTTGCAAGATATAGAGCTCATGAAGCGCTTAACTGAAGCTAATTTCAGGTAAATGTTCACATTTCCAAATGTGACTTGAAGAATTAAGGAAAAACATAAAATATTCTGAATAGTACTAATTGTAGTTAGTGTATCCTGTGATGTATTTCATACTCATTCAGTTATTATTCATCTCCAATATGCATTTCACAAAGATTTGGAAACA
Source organism: Pseudorectes ferrugineus (assembly GCA_008033365.1). Taxonomy (NCBI): domain Eukaryota; kingdom Metazoa; phylum Chordata; class Aves; order Passeriformes; genus Pseudorectes; species Pseudorectes ferrugineus. The sequence continues at coordinate 3,747 of QWTY01004185.1, forward strand.
CTAGGTTCTTGAAGTTATATTTATGATAATTGTCTTACAGAATCAAATGACATAATTTAAATATAAGCTTTACGTACTGTCAATACAAATAAGTTAAACTATTTATGAGAGTAGTTATTGTTATTTGGTAATGTCAGTTTTTGTTATCCTCAATTAACACACTGTATCAGAACTAGATGATTGATATTTCTTTCTCCCGTGCTTGATATAGTCAGTATTTTTCATACATTTTAATCTAAATTTTTATTGTTGTTACAGGTCACAATAACAGAACTAAAGGTAAGTCTTACATGTTATTGATTTGCTCTCTAATACTTCTGTTGTAGAGCAGTTTTAAAGCTGAAATACTGCTTATAAGTCTGTGTGTGTTAAAAGGAGAAATAGATTTATTGCAAAGGTACCTATGATGTATTTTCAGCAATTTCCATATGTGACTTTTTTCAGGCACAGCTTGCACAGAAGACAACACTAGTCAATGACTCAAAACTGAAGGAGCAGGAATTGAAAGAGCAGGTAAGGGTGACGTTGAACAAGTAGGAAGTATTCTTGTTTGATACTCTGTGTTTGCAATATTAAAAGGTTTGTTCTTTTCAAGTGGTAATGTGTCACATCTCCATACAAGGTACTATGAATATAGTAGACAAAAAAATAGTTTTCGCTCATACTTGCTCTCAGAAGGTCTGTGTACTTTGAAAACAAAGTATACCTCTATCCCCTGAGAATAAAAATACCACATGCTTGTGATACTGGTTAGCAAAGCAATTGCACAGTGAAAAAGGAAATAGTGCACTTTATGAAATTCTGGCATTTTTTTTCAAAACTAAATCTTTTTTGATGGTTAAGTACAATTTTTGTTGTGTGCTTTTTTATCAGTGCTTATAGATAAAATATATGCATAACATCTGCTACAGATATTTTTATGTGTATATACACATGTACAACATTGGAACAGTTTTTAATAATACAGTTTTTAATATTTTCCTTCCTTAAAAAGCAAATGTATTTTGCTTTTATAAGAGATGATATTTAGCTGGAAACTGTTTCAGTTAAGCTTATTTTAGCTGCTAGTTAACACCGTTTATTATGTCAACTGTTATCTGTTTAGATTCATGTACTGGAAGACCGGCTGAAACATTACGAGAAAAATATTTACGTCACATCGGTTGGAACACCATATAGAGGTAAGTACACAGTTTTCGTCACAAGTAAGTTTTTCGTTTGTTTGAAAGATACAGTTTGGTCTAGAAAATTTATTAAAACATCAGTCTCTTTAAAACACTCATGTAATACACTTACGACATCCTTCTTTTCTCTTGTCTATTATAATAGAGTTGGTGTGTGATTTCAGATGACCAAATCACACAGCATTGTGTTAAATGTTTTCTTTTTTATGTCATTCAGTTAAAAGAGCTCTGTATGAGTTCTTAAGCTCTCTGTAGTGCAGGACCCAAGAGCATCCACAGGGGCGGAGATGGGCACACCTACAGCAGGGCTCAGGCAGGGACTGAAGGTCCCAGGTGGAGCTGGGACACATCCCCTGGGCCCTTGGCAGGAGATGGTGGGGGTCCCAGGGGAGGCTGGTCCCAGCTACCCAAGGCCTGTGAGCAGCCCCAGGACCCAGACAGAAGTCGACCTGCACTGCTCATGTGCTCTTCTTTAGACACTGGTGGTTGGACACTTTGGAGATAGAGTATGGGTTTACAGACCTTCTCTCTGCTGGTGTACTGTTCCTCTCAGACTCTCTTATTTTAACATAAGATAGAAAAATGCACAGGGAAATGAACAAATATTGCTCACCTCCAAAAGATTTGCAGCTTTTTAGTTGAGGAGCACATCCTGCAAGAGACTGAGCTCAAGCATCAAGCCTTGCTAATGTTAGAGATGTGGGGTTTTGCCATCCTATGCAGACCCATCTTATCTGGATGAACTCAGAAGACTTTGAAAAACCATGTCACACTTGCTTTTTACAAACTTGTCCAAATGGTCAAATTATCTCAGGATGATCTACATCTCTCATCTCCTCAGAAGGTCCATGCCTCCTTCCCACAAGGTGACAGAGCCAAGGATGGGAGATGGTTCTGGGTATTCAGTGCCTTCTGCTAGTGCAGGGCTGGGAAGAAATGTCATCAAAGATTTCCTCAGCATATACTGGTAGGGAAAGAAGCAGGTAGAAAGAAGTATAGCATAGCATACTTCAGCTGGAAGGGACCAACATCAGTTTTGTAGTCTTAACTGTGTGACCACTTCAGGGCTGATGAAAAGGTAAAGTATGGCTTTAAGGGCACTGTCCAAATGCCTCTTCAACACTGACAAACATGAGGCATCAACCTCTCCAAGAGGTCTGTTCCAGAGTTTGACACCCTCTTGGTAAAGAAATGTTTCCTCATGTCAAGTCTGAACTCCTCATGATGGATGCAGGTTTCAACCATTTTCCATGTGTCCTGGCACTGGGTACCAGGGAGAAGCAAGCAGCACCTTCCTCTCAGAGTCTCCTCAGGAAGCTGTAGAGAGCACTGAGGTCACCCCTTAGCCTCCATCTCTCCAAATTAGACAAACCCAGACTCCTCAGCTCCTTCTCAGAGGACATGCCTGCCAGCACCTTATCTGGTAGCAGAGGTACCCTCCTCTGGATGTGTTTGTGTACCTTCACATCCTTTTTAAATGGTGGGGCCCTGAACCACACACACTACTCAAGGTGAGGCTGCACTAGTGATAAATAAGGTGGGATAATCACCTCTTTTGACCGACTGATGATGCTGTGTTTGATGCACTCCAGGATGAGGTTTGCCCTCTTGGCTGCCAAGGGCACATACACTGATGACTCCTGTTGCACCTCCTGCTAACCAGCACCCCCAAATGCCTTTCTGGAGGGCTGCAGTTACTCCATCCCAGGTGCAGAATACAACATTTGTTCTTGTTTGGTTTCGTGCTGTTAGTGAAACTTGGATTCGTATGAGTGACTCTCAGTATAAATATTCTCTTATTTTTGTTTACACAGATGGAAACCTTCACCACACTGATGCTTCCCTCTTTGAGGAACCTACTGAGTTTGAATACTTGAGGAAAGTGCTCTTTGAATATATGATGGGTCGTGAAACAAAGGTATGGAAATTTGTATATGCTGACAGGTGATTCAGGTTAGAGTAAAGTTCAACACCCTTGCTGTACAGATGTGAAGTACCATGTGTTTGTGATTTGTTATATGCTGTTTATTTCTGACACAGGATTCAATAGGCTTTCACATTTTCTTCCAAAGAGACATAATCCATAACTTCAAAACTTTGTCAGCCTGCCAAGATAGGTGGAGGGGGTTTTCACATCTCTCACCACTGTACCTATCAAGACAAAAACCTTTATGGGTAGATATGATTTTATCAGCAAAAGTCCTGTTGTCAGTCAAACTTAATGTAAAATGAAAGCTGGTATGCACAATATTAGCAAAAGTGATCTTTTGATGTAATCTTGACACAAACATGGTAAGTAACAGTTGGATTAAATAACAGTTTGTTAGTAGCTGTGAAGATGGTGAAATACCTCTTCAGTTGTTGCTTATAGATGTTTCATAGTGTTCCCAAATACCTTAGATAGTATTAATTCACTCTTAAAAGTAGTGAAAAGCTGGACAGTAGGCTTCTTGTAAGGTGCAGGCATGTGAAATCATTCCTGAATTGGAATTTTATTAGCTTCTCGCAATACTGGTGCTTAGGGACTGACCGTATCCAAAAGAGGTATGTTGTAACACAAACATTTTGCTTGGATGATAAGTTTTATATGGATGAATTTTTGTATTTGATGTTCTCCTTCTCCCTGGAGTTCTTCCGTTGCTGACCTGCTTTCAACTTAGAGTACCATAAAGCAAAGAGATTTTATGTAGGTTTCTGTGTTAATTAGCTCTGTTCTCATTGTGCTCTTTACAGAATAAAACTTGGACAGTGCAGGGCATCCTGTCCTTATGGGATTCTTCTTTCTGTCTCTTTTTATCCCACTTTTCATTTTGATATTAATTCTTTTTTTTATTACCAATATAAATCTCTGATCCAAAAACCCCAGAATCAGTAGTTACCTTCTGTTCTCAAGCCTGTGGCACATCAGATGGCTCTCCTACTTTAATGACAAGCAACTTAAAATAATTAATAAAAACATGTACAGTAGTGGATTTTATTGTTTTGAATTGTAAGGGACTTATACAAGTGAAAATGCTAAAAAGTCTGTCAGCAGTGTTTCAGCTGAAAGGAAGTCTTGAAACAGCTGCAGACAACTACTGCAGATAGCTGATGCACATAGCAAATTTTCATTCAAGAAAACCTAATTTGAAACCTCATTTTCACTCATCAAAATTTTTTCTTACTGATCTTCAAAACATTGCTATGCATGCCTCAAAACTTTGGATTACAAATTGTTACATTTTTTCCCTTTTTAACAGTGTTGTACTAAAATTTGCAGTTGATTTCTTCAATAACAGCAACAAACTACAATCAGTGCTAAAGAAAATTGTCTTTAGCTCTTTCTTTGGAGCTTCTTTTTCTTTAGTTTCTGTCTTTGGTGAAGTTTTGTTTCAAAAAGTAGTTTCAAGCTGATTTAATCTGCTGGTTTTCTTACAATCATTAGATGTGTTGCTGGAGGACACTGCTCTCATCAGGATTATATCATATAATCATAAATTTATGGAACTATGTCTTGAGAATGGGTTTCATCCTGCTACATGGACTGGAAAAGCATGAGCAGTGATGATGCAAATGATAAAACCTTTAAAAACAGTTTTAAGTATGTTAGTAAAGTATTAATGTGCTTTCCACCACCACCCCCCACCCCCCCCCCAACACAGTTCTTGAGTTAAAAGATCTGTATTGTAATTTATATTCTCAGTACAGATACTTCTTTCTCTCAACTTTTATCTTCCTGGAGAAGACGAGGCATTTTTTAATCTAATTTTGTCTTGGAAGATCATTCTGGTGGCCCTTCTCTGTGCAGGATCCCATTTTGCAGTGCAAATATGTATGCCATGTCTCAAAGGTGATTCAGTAGTGAAATTGCTGGTATCTCTGGACATGCTTCCTCTGTTTTGAACAGAGTTCAAAAGAATCTGTGCAAATTATCTAGGATGTATTGCCAATTATGCAGCCTAGTAAATGATACTGGAATGCGATAAAGACATTAATAAATGCACCAGTTGGTCTACAGTATTGGAGACAAAAGAGAAATGTGGAGGTTGATATGGATCTAAGAGTCAGGAATTACTGTCATGACTTGTAACGTGTAACTTACCACATTCTTTGTAAACTGCTTGACCAAGGTGTGTATGTGTCTTTGTTGGGAGGTTTTACTGTCTTGCCCTCCAGTCAAACTTTATTATTTGCCTCTTGCTTGGCAGGATATATGCAACGAGATTGACAGCTTTTTTTAAGCATGCACTTTATTTAGTATGCTGTCTTATTAATGGACTCTATTGTTTGAGCAAGGATACCATAGAATTTACATCATACTACAGTAGCTGAAGTTTGTGACCATAGAATCTTATATATAATGTGCAAAAATTGTTTTCATATAACTCACATCATGCATATACAATGTGAAACAAATAGTTATATCTTGCTGATTTCACTGTTGTCTGTTGACATTAATAAAATAGTATCCAGTATTATTAAATTAAATAATTTTTAAAATATTACAAAGCATTTTTGTGGATGTGGAATTATGTATGGATAACCTATATCTTTTTAGACAATGGCCAAGGTTATAACAACAGTGCTGAAGTTCCCAGCAGATCAGACTCAGAAGATACTAGAACGAGAAGATGCTCGACCAATGGTAAGTTATGTAAGTAAATCAGGTTTATGCAAGAGGATTAGGTTTCAAGAATAAGGAATTGGAAACTTTTTTTTTGGTCTTCTTTTCCCTGTGTCCACATTCAAGTGGACTCCGTTTCTCCCTCCTTCCCTCTTCTTCAGTGGAATATCAAATTCCAGCTCTAGCTTTGACTTTATAGCAAGAGTGAGAAAAGAAGCAAGCATTTTTCTTTACTAGTATTTTTCTTCAGTTAAGCCATATTTCTGATAGTGATGGGTACAATAAGACCAAAGCAAGTTCAATCATCACTACTATTCTGTGGATGAATTTTCTAATTTAAAAAAGTAATCTGACATACTAAATATATATATATATATAAATACATATATAAAGTTCATGCTTCTTAAATTCAGAAATTTTTGTGGAGTCATACCAGTTTTTATGAAAAATATATCAGGAAACATTTTTTCAGCCCTAGGATAAAATTTCTGCCAAAAACAACAGGCATTTTGCTCGTAGAATAGAAAATTGATTATCTCAGTCACCTGAGCTACGTGTGTTTGAAGTGAGAGGTGTACAGTTTTATCTTAAGTGGGTATCCTAACAAGACTGGGGTTTTGATTAGGTTTTGGGGTTTTTTGTGTGAGCCTGCTTTGTTTTTGTACTGAAAAAACACGAAAATATGTCAGTTCACTCTGGGTCAGGACAGGTCAAAAATAAGAGCTGTCAACACTTTAGTGTTGTCTTTTTTCCCACATTGTTTCCCATGTTGTCTTTTTTGTGACATTTGCTTAGTATTTACCAGTTGGCCTATTTACTAGAACGGTGAAATTGGGTTTGAGAAGCAGACGCAAATGGAGATAAGATTACATGAGCATAAGCATTTCTTTGGTATTACTGTTACTGCTTTATGTATTGGAGATACTTTTAATTAAAATAAAAACTGCAGTAATAGTCTCCTCTACATTGTATCTGGAGTCAACACTGTGATCCCTCTCTTTGTGGATCATCTTAGTGAAATATCTAGGAATTAAAGTGAGAGGAAGAATTGCATTCTGTTTCTCTCGCTGACCATGCATATATATTTATTTAGTGCTTGCAAATACAGAATAAAATAAAAATTTCAGTAATTTTGCATTTCACTTGAAGTAGATACATTAAAGTCCTGTAGATTCACTGAAACAAATTTTTTAAAAGTCTGTATGTTCATCTTGCAGTATCACATCTGAGGAAAGTGTTAAATACTTCAACATTTTCCTGTACACTCAGTATGTTTGCGAGTCTTGCAATCTTAAATATTTTAAATACTTTTAGAAGTATATAAATATTGATAATACTGCAGCTCCAGTAAGTGTCATGTATCCCAAGCATGATTTTCTCTCTCTGACATTAAAATAGAAAGCTGAGACTTTTTAGGTTTGTTTTGTTTTGGTAAGCCAGAGTAATACTTAGGAAACATTTTGAGAACAGAGAGATGGGCCTTGTTTTGCAGACACTTCAGCTTTTTGCTATTTAAACCTGATCTTCCTACAACAGACGTTCACAACTTCTGAAACAAAAAAAAAATTTAACTTGAATTCATCCAACAAATTTTTATCCTTGGTATTAAATTTTGGCTAAAACACACAGTGAGGTTTTTTTGCAGGCTACAAGTGCTTTGATTTGTTAAGGGATATCATTGTTCAAATAGCTCTTGGGTTTCACATAGCAGTCCCTTCTTGGCTCATATCTAGCCTATGAATTTTCTCCTTTCCAAATCCACAACGAGATTGAGTTAGACATCTAATGGAAACTCAAATAGTAGGGCATATTATGATTTTTTCCTTCACTTTCAAAGTTACTACGTTCGTTTGCTGAAGCACAAATTATTCTGGGGATGAGTCTTCCATAATTCTGTTTAGAACTAAAAAGTTGGAGAGGTCTTTATAAATTATTCTGTCAAGAAATATGCTTGGGTTTTTTTGTTTTTATTTATTGGCATTTGCTGACATGGCAGTAGTGTTTCTCCACACTTAATATTGGACTGATGCTGGTATATGAAAATATCCAATGTTTAGCTGTCATGAGCAATGAAGTTCTGAACTACAACATAAATGTGCATTTTAACATAAAGCTTTTAGTTTATTGCTAAAACATCCGTATGTAATTTTAATGTGTAAATTATTAACTTACTGTGCTACTAGAGTAAGTGTGTGGTACTAAGTATCTGTGAATAATTTTATACCCTCTTAGTGGGCATATATTTAACAAGTTTCTGAAAACTTGTAACATTCACTGGCCAATAAATATATGCTAGATCAATGTAATCTTTAGTAATCTGGCTTTTACTATGTAGTTGTTGTGATCTAACTGCAGCAATCTCATCCATAGATGTCCACAGAGTTCTTATTTGTTAACACTACATAACGCTATTAACAAAATAGTCCAATAAGCTCTTTTCTTCCTGGCTTTGTAGTTTGCCTCACCTCGCAGTGGTATCTTTTGAATATGCCACCAGTCTGTACTTAGCTAGCGTGTGGGTGAGTGAAGTCTAATACATTCTTGTTTTATGTAGAGTGAAATCTGTATTATGCAATTAATGATTCTTCTGCTTTTTTTTCTTGCCTGCTTTCCTTCATTAAAAAACAAATTTTGGTTGTATATGTGTATGATAATTTTTATTCTCCTCTTAATCATGTTTTGCTTTACAAAGCCAAGTTTGAAAATGGTAAATATTGATTCAAAACCAATCTTTTTGATTGACCCTAATCCTAAGCATAACTTCAAATGTTGATTGAGCTACAGAAATCTCAGTTGTAGAAACAAAATCAGATTTTAAATCAATTAATAGGTAATATTGAATTTTATTGCACTTGGCTTTGTTTTGTCTTTATTTATTTTCTGAGTTCCTTTTTTGAATAGGCAAATAAATCAGATTTGTGGGAGACATGCTGTACTACTTGAAATGAATTATTACATCTTGTAAATATGAAAATGAATTATCTTAAAAAAGATTGATGAATATTCTCTGCAGAGGGATTAGGATACGATTGCATTTAAACATCAGTATCTTTCTGAATCACAGCTTTGTTTTGATATCAAGAGAAGCTAAAGCAGAAAGATGACGGACAACAATTAGGGGAGCTTTATGCTCTCAGTTTATTGTGTCTTTCTTCAAGTTTTATTGAGCTGCTTTAATTATGAATCTGCAACACTAGTTGTAGCGTTACAGGAACAGAACAGCTGACGTAGGCCTAAAGGTGCAGGTTGCATCAGACGAGCCTAGCTAAACAAGCAACACACAAGCAATAGTTGGTTGAGAGAGGACTGCGATATGGAAGGACACAGGAAAAAACTTTCTGCACTGACTGATAAGATTATAATTTGAGTCACTTAGTGGTGTATGATATCTAAAAAACTCTGCAGATGAATTCTATAGGATATGGTTGGTTCAACTTTCTTTCCTCCTTTGCAACTGGAAAGCTTTGCACAGTTGCCAGGAGTTGATTCAGTGCATGTAAAGCAGTTGCTATCTCTTGGCTGAAATGCAGCTGTTGGCCTGCATCACTGCCAGAGCAAAATTAACTAACTTAGGCTATTGCCATTGCCAGTTACTACAGTGCAGTTGACAGGTTATCTTCCTCTCCTGCAGTCATACAAACACAGCCTTCAACAAAAATACCTCTTTCAAAGGAAAAAATTTGTTCATCTAACAGTCATGGTTTCTACTTTGTGTTCTTTTCCATCTTTGAATATAATAGTGAATGCACTTTATTGCAGTTAAAATGCAGTAGAGTTTGGATTGTTTGCCAACAGCCTTCATCAGTTCTGACAAAATCAGCAACTGTCTTCTCTAGCCCTTTGTTGAAAAGAATTGAATTGTTGATATTGATGGAACAAAGCTACTTCCAACATTATTGTAGAATAGGTTGCGGAAGGTATGTTTGAAACTTACATTCTTGTCATGCTGTCTGTAATGCTGGTGTAAAAAAATTCAGGTGTTCTGAGCTGCATTTGAAACATACCACAGAAAGGCTTGTTGATATTGACTTTAATGTCAGAAATTATCTGTTACACTTTCATAACATCAGCTAGTGTATATGTAAACTGTTCAGACTTCATTATTCAATTGTAGTTGCGTATTTCATCTCAAGTATTTTTGTCACTTATTCTTGCATGTATATAACTTAGAAATTAAGGGGATGCTGACTTCATTGTGAGGGCAATTGATATTTTCCAGTAGAGGAAGCTATTTGCTAGCTCCAAAATTTTACATCATCATTTCAATTTTGATGATAAGCCTTATGCAGAGAGTACAACTTTGTTTTTCTTTGGATTAATACGCAGTGATGTGGTAGACTATTTCCAGTGAGACTGCTGACTGTTTTGCTACACCTTATTTCATTTTCATCAGTTTCTCAACTGTTTTGCAGGTACTGGAATGGAATTGCTTGCTCAAATAATTTGGCAGTTTGACTTACTTGAAATTCTTCTATCTCCTAATTGTATTAATAAACAATGTCATTATTTTAATATTAAGAGCTTCTAAGTTGTTCTCAATAATGTAACATTTGATCATTTCTTTTAACTTTCCATTCTTCTAGTTCTGGCTACGACCGTCTTGAAGAATTTGTGATGAGAATGTCTCATGACATTGCTGCTTAGAAATATGTTTATATCTCTGTTGCCCCTTGAGAAGGGACAAGAAGAAAAGCTATTATTCAAGGTCACAAACAGAACAGCAAGAACCAAAACTCAGCACCACCTTTGGACTGTGAATATAGTTTAAACTGCCTTGACAGAAATGCTAATCAGGGGTTATTTGGTTATTTCTCTTCTATTGAATACCGTCTTCTATTTTCTGTTAAAGGTTATTTTTTTAAAGGAGAGAAAAGACTTTATCCTAGGATGGAATTGCCCGCTACTGTATCTCGATACAGGTTTTACTGGGTGTTTTTTAAGAGTTGAAATAAATGATTTGGTTCTTCTATTTATTTTTTTTATTTTTGATTGAATTGTGCAATACATTTTGGATGGATAGCGACTGAGGTGATTTTTCTGATGAACTAGGCACTCTTGTTGACTATTCTCTCCTGATTTGATCTTGATTGTTTGCTAAAGGTCACTTCTATATGCTTTTGCCTACAATAAATCCAAATTGCAGTACCTCGTTTGTTTACTCCTAGCTTTTGTACTTATATTTTCTGGAGAAAAGGTGTGTTCCTGTAAATTGTAAATAGTTACTACATAACTGTATCATATGCTGATATGTGACTGTTGACAGCACTAATATGAATAGAGCTGAGATGAAATAAAGTTTATTTACTGTATAATTTTGGAACATCTTTGGTATGATTTTTCTTTTAAAGGACACACCAGCTTTGTTCTGACTCCTATTGGAGACATTGTTAGCTGAGATATTTCCAGGCTGAAATAACTCTCATAAGAACAGCTGTTCAAGTACATTAAACTGTAAGAAGGCAGTGGAGCCTTTTCCAAGTTTCCAAGAGGTCACAACCTGTGAAACACATACATGGTGGGCTGAAAAGCTGGCATGAGAATGTAGCAAATAGAGAAGCTTGCTTTGTAAAAGTTCTAAATTATCATAGAATCACAGAGTGGTTTGGGTTAGAAGGGACCTTAAAGATCATCTAGTTTCAACCCCCCTGCCATGGGCAGGGACACCTTTCACTAGACCAGGTTGCTCAGAGCCCTCTCCAGCCTGGCCTTGGACACTTCCAGGGATGGGACATGTACAACTTTTCTGGGCAACCTGTTCCAGTGCCTCACCATGCTCACAGTAAAGAGTTTCTTCCTAACATATGATCTAAATCTCTCCTCTTTCAGTTTGAAACAATTCCCCTTTGTCCTAACACTATCTGCCTGTGTAAAAACTTGTTCTGAAAGGCTGCAATGAGGTCTTCTTGGAGCCTTTTCTTCTCCAGACTAAAAACCCCAACTCTCTCAGCCTGCCTTCATAGCAGAGCTGCTCCAGCCTTCTGATCATCTTTGTGGCCTCCTCTGGACCCATTCCAACAGGTTCATGTTTTTCTTGTGCTGAGGACCCCAGACCTGGGCATAGCACTGCAGGTGGGGTCTCATGAGAGCAGAGTAGAAGGGGACAATCACCTACCTTGACCTGTTGGCCAGTCTTCTTTTGCTGCAGCCCAGGATGCCATTGGCCTTCTGGGCTGTGAGTGCCAAGTCATGTCCAGCTTTTCATTCACCAGCACCCCCGAGTTGTTCTCCAGAGGACTCTTCTCAATGAGTTCTTCTCCCAGTGTTCTCCTGGTCTGGACTCATTGAGGTTGCTCCCGACCAAGGTGTAGGACTTTGCACGTAGACTTGTTAAATTTAATGAGATTCTTATGGGCCCACTTCTCAAGTTTGTCCAGGTGCCCCTACATGGCATCCCTTCCTTTTGTTGTGCCAACTGCACCATTCGTCTTTGTGTCATCTGCAAACTTGCTGAGGGTGCACTCAATCCCATTGTCTGTGTCACTGATAAAGATGTTAAAGAGCACCAGTCCCAAGACAGAGCCCTGAGGGACAGCTGTCATCACTGACCTCCATCTGGACATAGAGCCATTGATCACAACTCTCAGGCTGTGTCCATCCAGCCAATTCCTTATCCACTGAATAGTCCACCCTTCAAACCCATGTCTTTCCAATTTGGAGATAAGGATGTCATGTGAGACCATGTTAAAGGCTTTAGAGACGTGTAGATAGATGATATTGGTTGGTCTTTGCAGTCATTCCATCGTAGAAGTCCACCATGATGGAAAATTATGTATTTTTGTTCTTTTAATAATTCCTGTGTGGTCTTTTTGGCATGTAAGTTGTGATCCTCTGAAATGATACACGAGTATGCATAAATTTAACCTCTAGCTACTATGATATTTACCATATTAATAACTAAAATCTGTAATGTGTATGTTAGTTTGCCAAGATAGTTCAGGGTGATCAGTCCTCCATAAATAAAATTTTTAACAAGTATTTGAGGGGCAGCAGTCCTCTAAGTTGCTCATCTCTGAACATAAGGGATGGGATTTTTTACCTTTTTTTTTTTGCAAGTGCACTGGTATTCACCTTTTTTGGTTTTCAGCAGGAAAAGAAAAAAAAAAGCTGGATTTATTTGCATAGTTTTTTATCCTAGTGAAACTAGAAGTGAAACAATTTGAGTGATTCAAGGCCTATTGTGGCCACTAGCAGTCTAAAGAATGCATCTGGTTTTAAATTGTTGTTTAAGGTTTAAAGGGACAGAGGTTGCTTTTGGTAGCTCAGTACCAAGTGTTACATCTTTATTTCCCACTGCCTTGTGTCTGGCAAACCTTTAAGTCTTTTGCTGCTTTATCATTTGTAGCTTCAGGGAGGTTTAGGGGAAAGGGGTTAAACTTTTTCCTTTTATCAAACATCAAATGTATCAAGATCCAATATTCCTTGTAAGTGTTTCCAATGTAAGCCCTTCTCTCTCCTGCTGTGTAGCAGAAAGGCATCCTCCAGACTGTCAGAGCAGCAACCTTGACTGGACTTGACATGAGTATGTTTGGCTCTGAAAAAGCCTATTCCTCTCATCGGTGGCTGAGGATTTGTAGGATTTTGCTATTGCTATCGTTACAGCAGTGTAAAACATAGATATGAGTTTCAGTTTTCCATGTAAGCTATATGTTACCTTACGCTTTGGGAACTTCACTGGAGGATCTATTACTTTGACAGCAAGTATTACTGGGATCGCTTACAGTTCTCTTGTCCTCACAGATAGATTGTTTTTCACATTTTCTGATTTTGTTCTTTTCCCTTTCCATGAAAGAAACTAATTATGGACTGTACTTTGTCAAGCATAACGTAAGTGCAATTGGAACAAACTGAAATAGTCTGTTTAATATTCATACAACATTGAATAGACTAAATAATATTTTTCCCTTAAGTAACCTAAATAAAGAGATTATAGAGGGATTATAGAGTCATTGTTTTTTTTAAAACTAAAATCAGGTAAGTTTGCATTTTGAAAAAGTTAAATGTTTGGGGTGTTTTTTCCCTATATATATATATATATATATCTATTCATTAGCAACCACATAATTATTCCTTAATATAACGGAAAAGTGTGCTAAGTGCAAGAGTTTTTTCAGGCTGAAGTTTTAACTGCTTCTTGATTTTCTTAAACGAGAGTATGTAAATAAGGCATTGCTTTAGAATTTAAATAAAGTTAAGGTGAACACATGAAAATGGGTGCTTTGCTTTGAATAATGTTTTTGTGTTGTTGTTGGAGTGCTAGTAGTGCCAAAGATTGGGCTGCCTTTTTAGCAAAGGTTAGAGGATGCCAAACTTGTTCAGACTCGATTGTTAAAAGATGCATCTGCAAGAGAATGTATTTGGATCATCTTATACTGAACCTTGCCTTAGTCTTATGTGCAATATATATGATATTTGTAATTTTATGGACTTATATACATGTGCACAGAAAAAAATGTGTAGGTCTGTCGGCGATTAAAAACACGGACCCAGACCAGCAGGACATCTGAATCTGAATCAGTCCTTATTCCCAGAGCAACCTGGATTTATAGACTTCTACACCAATCACACATTGCTATGTCAGCAGCACACC
>QWTY01004187.1:8742-31173 GCA_008033365.1 Pseudorectes ferrugineus
TAGCATAGAAACTAATTTTCAATGTTCAGGGTGGTTAAGCACATACATAAATCAGTGCCCAATAATGCATTTTTTCTGTTCTGGCCTCAGTTTCTGACATTTTTGAATTAAAGGCCCTATGACAGAAGTGATTTATTGATTCCTGAGATGCTTCAGAATGCCATCTGTTGAACTGTATATGGAGTGTGATCTACAAAGAAGCAATAAAGCTTTTAAGAGGATGCTGGATTTCTCACTCATTCTAAGTCCAACAAGCTGACACCTTTCTGACATTGCAGAAGGCACCTGACTAAGCTCCAGGGATGCCTGTCAGGTTCACAGAGTCAGGAGGCAGAAGCAGAGCACTGTAATGTATAATCATTTAAAATGGACTGGAGCAATCCACACAAGATCAGTAACAGATAGAAGACTCAGTACTATAAATAGAAATGTAGAATGTATTCTTATACTTTCCAGAAGTGAGGACACGCTGTAGAATCTGCTCCAACTTGTTTCCTTATCTCTTTTTGATGGTAAAGGGTCTTTATATCATGTATGTTGTAAAGTGAATCAGGCTTAAATATAATGCCAAAATGCTGCCTGAATAAAATTAGAAGATGAGAATAGATCTGAGCTTTAAAGAAAATCACACAGAGCTGTACTTTGTAGCCCACAAGACAGTCAAAAATGGAAAAACTTTGGCATACGTTTGCCCAAAATAACCTTTTCTCTTCAAACCATTTGTATCATTTTGGATGAGCATGACATTTCACCCTGGTGTGGACTCTGTTGTCCAGGGGGGATCAGTAATGAAATAGTTTTAAGGAAACTCCTCTGGTTCAAAGTTAGTAAGGTCAAAGAGAATGCAGAATAATAAATCCTAAAACTACAGAACCAAGCAACCACAGAATCTGGTTCTATGTGAAATGCAGTCTTCAGAAACGTGGTGGAGAAGCTATTGACTCTTGCCAGGCCAACCAGCTGGATACCAGTAGGCAAACCTTTGCAAAAGCAAGAGAAATTGACCTGAAAGTATATAGTCTATAATGTTCTACAGGCATAGTTTCTTTAAATCCTGTATAGCACATGAACATAAAAGACATAAATCAAAACACAACTCCTATACAATTCCATACCTCGCCATTGATTTAAAGTACATATAATTTCTCATCCACTTCAACAAAAAAGAGAAAAATATACCAGGAGTGAATGAAAGAAATAAATGGATAATTGACAAGTTTGGAAGGGAGACAGATACCTTTCACAGACTTCACGTACATCTCTCCCTGTGCTATGATTTGTTTTCTAGACTTTAGTCTCCATCTCCCACTCAGTGTTTCCACCTTCAGCCCAAAGCTGTCAAAGTCTTTCTGCTCCTACTGTGCCTCTCCTCCCCTGCAGTATTACTGAAGCTCAGGAGCTTTGGTCTTCTACTTTCAACATTACTCCTCTTTTTTTCTGCCAGCCCTTTTTCTTTCAGACTCTGAGGAAAACTGAGTGGCTCTTTAATACCAACGAAGATACTGATTGTGACTCAAATACAGGCTTGTTTAGATTTGCAGGGGAAAGATTTCTTTAAATTACACATTATCAGAAAGCATAAAACTTATTTGTGAAGATACAACAGCTATTACCTGAATTTTAACAACGATAATATTACCCAAAGCCTCAAATCAGATCAAGATCCTGTTATTTAGATACTACAGTACAAACAGGATAAAAGAGACCTTGTTGCAAGTACTGCTGTTTAGGCGAAGAAGCAATATATTTAGTACAGCTGACAAGGAAATAACAGCTCAGTTTTACGGTGAGTTATGATGTTAAAAGATTAGCTTTTCTTCTATGCTTGAACAACAAATGCCCTTTAAAAACAACATCAGAAACAGAATGATATCAAAGTATCGGTTTTCAGATAATAATTTTTTTTGCACCTAAATTTCAGGCATACCATTCAGTGTGTGCATGACAGCAAAGCACCCACTGGACACCTTGGAGGGTGCAGCCCCCACGAAAAGATCCAGGCTTGACATCCGTGCTTCTGAATAGCTAAAAGCAGGGAAATTTCTCACTGCATCAGGAGCGTAGGAACAAGAACCTGCAACATCTCCTTCCCAGAGCAGTGCCCCGATTGCAGCCTGCTGTGGTGAGAGAGCCTCTCCCCTCCTCGCATGACAGAACAGAGAGCATGACAGAAGACAGCCTTAGGAAACACCACTTATAGCCAAGATTAATGAACGTGCAGAGGAAGCACGGGCAGAAAAATACTGTTTGGCTAAACATGGATTCCTTAATCTGGTTAGCCTGGGAGATTTCCAAAGATGCTAACACTTTGTTTAGGAAGGCAGTTAGTGCATGTGTGACACTAACTGAGATTATACCTTAATATTCTACAAAATAACATTACCAAAGATTATACTTATACTTGTAGGGCCTTCTGACAAGAACAACTTCAGGGAAAAAAAAAGAAAGAAAAGAGAGAACAAAAATGTAATTGCCTGCCTATCAGCTCCACTATCATAATTACTTTCAAACTCTTGACATGGGTTGAATCAGATGAACACCAAATCAATTTTTGCAGCTAGCACTCATTGCATTCTTAGCTCATAAATTAAAATGTCACTGGTAGACTGAGTACAAAATAATGCCTATTTCAGTATTTTACCCTGCAGAGAGAGCAACTTCTTTCTCCTTCTGTTTGTGAGTGTAGCTTGTATATCCTTAAGCACTGTACAGTACATTACACTATCTAATTCAAACCAAAGTTCGCACAGCTGGATCCCACACAGGAAAACACAAGAAATTATACACTACCTACAGAGTGGGGTAGTGTTATCCCCCTGGCTATCCAGAGCCCCATTCTAGATGTGGGGAGATGGTGACATGAGTTTTTGTCTTGCATCTGCACAACAGCAGCATTGCAGCACTGGGGATTTGCTGGCTGCACACTGGTTCAGGGGAGGAAGTGCCTTAAGCCTCCACTGCACTGTCCTCCCCTTCATCGCTTTCTGACCTGCAGTGAACCTCATCAGGCTGAAGTGAGTAGAGGGCTCCTCAATACAAGGAAAATTCTCAAAAAAGTCCCAAATTTTAAGGCCAGAAACTATTCACTGTTGTGATTTCTTTAAGGAATAAAGTGATCAGATTAAATTTATGAGCCAGTAGAATATGTTGAAACCTGACCCATAAAAATAAAGTGCTTAATTTCATATTACTTTTTGTGTCTCATTTCTGAGTCTGAGTGGGCATAATTTAATGGGCTGTTCTGTGCTCAGTACCTTGCCTATCACCTTTCACTCTATTTTTAACCACAAACTCTGCAGCTGAGGGTCACAGAACCAGGCCACTGAGTTTCCTTTTCATATAACTAGAGTTACCAAGATACCTCATTGTTTTCTCCTTTTTAGAGGCTTTTGCACTTTACATAACCTTTAAGTGCATTTTTTAACTTAAAGCATATTGCTTTATCTTTACCTAATGATTGAGATAATTTTTTCTCATATAATGTGACTAGCCAAGCCCCAAATAACCTGTTTTTACCCTGAACTATCTCTAACATCATACTTACTTTCAAAAAGATAAAACTTCAAGCACCTTCCTCTCTCACCCACCCCAGCAGGAAAGGAGCCATGAAGACCAACACTGGTTGAATTCCCAATTGCTCCAAAATTCTCCTCCAAAGCTTCACCTCCAAATACTAATGAACAAGACATCCAGCTGTACTAGCAAATCCAGCTGATAATTTTAAATTTATTTCTGTAACAGCCAATGTCAATATTCACAGTTTTGCCTCAAGGGATATCTTTGAAGAGTTCAGGATTTTCCTTCTGCTCTTTCTAGCCTTCAGAAGCTGAGCTATAAACTCATTGAAACCTGAATATAAAGTACTTCCTTATTTAGTAAAAATAGGATTGCCTATCATGTCAACCCAACCAGCAGCCAGTACATAGTGTAGTGCTGCATTTAGGGAAAGTCTCCTCTCTTCCTTACAGTTGATTGCTTCTCTGGTTCAGAAAGAGAAATTTCACTTTAAGTGGAATGGTTGACTCTTTACCTGATCAGTGGGGTAATCTGACCTCACAGGATGTGATTAGCCAAATGATCAAAAGGTCTTATGTGTTTATTAGTAAGTTGCCTGCTACTGTCTGCCATGGGGAGCTCGGCATCTTTGTGCAACAGCTTTCTGCCCAGCTGTGCCACCTAAGAGCTGAGAACTGATCACACTGGAGCTCAGCAGAGCTGAGACAGCAGCGGTCTCGTATCTCTATGATATTGTCATTAGTTCAGTACCAAAATGGCAGTAGGTGCAGACTCATCAGGTACACAAATCACAGAAAAACAAGGAACTTCTAAAGGTGAAGGAGACAGTACTCAGCTACTTCAGTTCTACATCATATAAAGCCATGAATAAACTTACTCTTCTAGACCTCTTCATCCAGATGACTCCCATTTTGGACAGAAACCCATTTCTAACTTCCAGCTGTAGCTTATTCACCGTTGCGTACCAGCCATTTTGGGCCATGCAACTCTTTTGTTTAAATAAATAGTTTCCCAGTTTCTTCTTCGTAAACACAACACACTTTCAGAATCATCTCTCTTTTATTCTTTCAATACGCAAGCTAAAGAAGCTAAATTGTGAAATATTTCTTTTACTAAGACTGACTCCCAATTCACAATTTGTCCCTCAAAACCTTCTCTGTACCGGTGCCAAGTCCTTCCAATCATTCTGGAACATGAGCAGATATGCTCTGAAACAGCACTGAGCAAACTCTATTTTTTTTTCATAAAATACTTAAAGAACAATTCTGCTGTAGTAAAATAGTGGCATGTTTGTGTGAAGAGGTTTACAAGTTCTTTATTTTCACAAGTAGAGGAATGCAGCCAATTATGTTCTGTCAGATAGAAAACCAGGTTTGCTACCAGTTTTAACTCAGTTGCCATTCAGAGACTACCAAAAAATCTGACACCAGTTCTTAAGGGAGGGACTTCTAGTGGCTTAAATGCAATGAGGTTTAAGGATCAGCCCAACATACTCTTGAACGAATTCAATGCAGACCATCTACAAAATGGCTGGAAACAAAAATTTGTGCCTCACTTGAGCACAGGAGGAAGTAAAGAGATCAAGCTGAGAAAAAAAGGCAGTTACTTTTCAAATTGCCATCTTTTATCTCTGAAGAAACACAAAAACTGGAACTGATAACTGTCTTGATATATTATCAGTTATAATAACTACATTACAGAGATGCGATACAGAGTAAGTCCTTGGAAATTCCAAGCTTACAAATCAAATATAATGAATAAGTGAGAAAGTCCCATAATCCATTTCAATTCTGCTCTCCTTATCTGCCATGCTAATATTTAGAAAGTAATTACTGCTCTTGATGATTAAGCTTTTTTTTTCTCCTCTTGAAATGACTGATTTTTCTTTTGAAGTCTGCATCATCCTGAAGGGAAAATACATTTCTCAGCAGATTGTTTTCCTTTTTGCCTAACAAGGAAAGGGGATTAGAAAAATTAGAATAAAATGACAATAAAAAGAAAAAAGGGGGAAGGGGAAGAATGAGCAATGAAAGACAGGCCTTTTTTTTTTTTTTAATGAGGATTGTCTTTGGGAATTCATGAAGGGAAAGAAGTGAAAAATTATGAGCTCATCACATAGGGTATGACACCTCATGCTGCAATCTGGAGTTCCTATAATGAGGTGAATGGGCACTGCTGAGAGCTCATTGCTGGGGAGAGGTTAAAATGAGTTCTGCATCACCAGGCCAGGCATTTTCATCACACCACATTACACATAAATTTTTTTGCAGCATTATTGCAGCTGGGTTAGTTCTCTAAAGCAAGCACAAATGTATCTTATCCCAGAGTCTGAGTGTCATGACCAAGTTAATCTGGGCTGGAGGGAAAGGAATTCACACTGTAATGATGAAGTGAGGTGAGTGAACCTAGATGGTTGTATATTTTATCAATATAAAGAGATTAAACTATGGAAGTTTAACTACAGACTCATGTATTCCCCAAATTAAAAGGCAAAGTAAATAAAAATTAATATCCTATAGGATATACCAAAAGCAAAATATAGACCTATGTGATTTCTCATTCTGTAAACTTCTCCCATTAAATTGATATAACAAGACATCAGGGTTTTTGGACGTATGGTATACTGAAACCATGAGTGAAAATCTCTAAGAATCAAAGCCCATACATAGGGATTCACTCACCACCAACTCATCCCCTCCAAACCCCTGAAATCAGTGTAGGCCATGCAAATTAACTTGGCCAATGTTCTATAGAATCTTATCACATAATTTGTGAACATGGCTCCATACTGCTGCAATGTGAACACCCTGGTACAAAGTTAATTGTTGGACTCGATGATCTTAGAGATCTTTTTCAACCTTAACAATTCTCTGATTCTCTGATTACTGCACTCTGCTCTTGCAGAATGGCAAGCATAAGATGCGCGCTATTATAGATGAAAGACGCTTTCCCGGTAGTCCCTATATGAGGCTGAAAATGTTGAAACTAATACTTCAAAGCACTCTTTGGCAAAAGTACTCAAAATACCATATGACAAAGACGTTTCCTTTTTTTTTTTTTTGAAAAAACTCTCAAACCCCAAACTCATATGTGGTTGTTTCCAAGGGAAAAAAAACCAAATAAAATAAAAAAAGGCATGAGGTCTTAGAAGATGACATACTGACCATGATTCCCAGCTAAACTCTCTGATAGCTGCTGAAGCAGCTACTCAAGCCAAGCTATAATTCACAGAAACAAGCTGGAGGAGAGCCAGCTCTGGATGAAGTGATTGTCTTATTTTGGAATATGAAGTGTTTCCTCTTGACAGCAAGCCATGTTGATTGTCCTTGGGGAGATGCTGAGAAGAAAGCTTGATCAGAAGTGGGACAAAGCATCAGTATTGGGTTGTGTAATAGATGGCCGTTCAATGCCTCTGTATCTGCAAAATAGCTAGGTAATATCTGCAATAAAATAGATGTCTTCAGTTGCTAAAGAGGCTAAACATGCATTTCTTGGCATTGTTAGTGCTTGGTAAATCATCAGCAAGTTTTGTCATTGTCATCTTCTTTATTTTAAATACACTGCTTTTGAAGTTAATAAAATGACTTGTTTCTCCCTTGTGCTGGACCATTTGCATAATTATAAAGAGGGTTCATGAAAGAGAGTCAATGAGATAATTCCCACATGCAAATTAAAGATCTTTCAATTAACATGGCAGGACGTGTGTGAAAACCATGCTAATGTAGCAGAAGATATCCCTAGTGGCAGTTCATACTGCCTGTATGCTAAGGCATCTCTTTATTTCACTTTCCTTCGTCACTGGTGGCCTTTGCTTGGGCAAGAGGGTGGTGGAACAGAGCAAAAAAAGGTTTATAAGAGATTTTTTTCTACAATGTTACTGGTGGTGTGGGAGAGCAGTGCCTTAATCTTGTTTCAGGCAAAAGTCAAGTTTGTTGATTAAATAACTGTGTCTCTTCATATCAGGGAAAAAATTTAAGAAGAGTCTGATTTCCAGAAAGCTTTTTCATTCACAGATCAATTTGCTTACAGTTCCCCTTGTGAAAGGCGACTTCCCTCTCTTGTCTTCAGTAATAATATACACATGACTTTCATAAGGCTTTCCTTGTTTCTCTGCTTGCAAGTAATGGGCCCTCAGAACTACTGAAAAGCAGATATGAATGGAAAAGGACACCGGATACTTGGTAACACCTTAGGTTATACCTGATAAAAAGCAATGAAATCACATCTTTAGATTTCATATATATAAGCTGGTCATCAACTTCAAAATCAGAATTTAATATTTCCATGAGTATAAAGATGCTAGATGGCCCTTTATGGAAGTACTACATCTTTCCCTCAAGCTTGGGAAACATTAAAGACCAGATACCAGAAGACAGATTCTTGCTTGCTACTGTGGCACCCTGCTAACTTTCTAATCACTGAATAAATTTTCAAAAGCAGCTCTTGCCCAGGAGAAATAATGTCTCTGCATTTTCCAGCAAAACAAACAGAACTGTATCACTTTAGGTGCTAGCTGCTCCTTACTCCTGAATAGGGACCTGAATTAGGAGTCTGCAAGTCTGGAAATCGAGTCCCTTTGTGAGCATGTGAGAACTCTCCCATGAAGGTATCTGCTTTACTGCCATCACTCCGATACCCTCCCTGGGAATCTGCAATAGCCCTGAAAACTGCTTCTCAGGGGAAAACTTACTGTTTGCCTTGAAAAAACCCCAGTAAGCAAAACCCCAAAACCTGCAGTTTGCTCTAGGTAGGAATAATTGAGTAGAATATGTATTTATTTGGATGATGAAGGCATGTAACAGCAGTGACTGTCACAAACTCCAAACTATTTTAAAGGAAGCAAGAAAGTTATCTTTGCTGAATGCACTCAAATTGTGTTTTTTAAAACCACAGACACTCTCTAATTAAAGGAATATGACTTTCACAAACAGGAAAAGTCTCTTACCACCTAATCACGAGGATGAACTGGTAGTGGCCTTGGTATTAGTATCTCTCTCTCAGTTTTATTAATTTCATCACTAGCCCACAGGACATTCTTGTAGGTACTCTGCTTCCTGCTACTGAAGTATCATGGAGCACAACCTAACTTCATGGAATAAGTACAAAACTGGGAATCACGAACACTTATTGTAAGGCCAAATGTTTTTTCCCTGGCTCCTGCCAGGGAACCGTGCTGGTGCAGCAGACCTAATCCCTCTCATCACCACTGTAGGGGTAAATCACTTTCTCATTCAGGTCTTAGTGCTCAAAACTCACAAGCAGAGTAGTGCTGTGAATGAATGCAACTGAGACACAAGCCTTGGAGAGCTGCAAAGTTTGCAAGGAAGCAACTGTAGCTCCCACATTGTGCATATAACCTACAAGTCTTTGGAATTTTCATCCACCTACCAACATTTAAGAATAAAAAATGATAATAACAAAAAGCTGCTGTATTTGCATTCGTGTGCCTCTGGATTTGACCAGTTTATAGAGTGGTTCAAACAGATCAACAGTTTTAAATGCTATTTTTGTGGTAGCAAATAAAAATCAGGAGTTCATTCTCAGCAGGCTATTAGTTTTATAATTATTATTAATACTAGTTGTTTTATTATGTAGCACTCGCAAAGTAAACTCAAGCTTTTTCAGCACATTTTAGCTTTAACGAAGCAATTACTTGAGTCAAAATCATGTATCAAATTGAGCAACTTCTAGCAAGAATTGTATTTCTGTCTTCAAGTCTTTGTTTTTCAAAGAGTAAGGCATAATAACTTCTTGAAGAATTAGTAATCAATGTGTCACTCCTCTAAGTAATTATTTTACTTGAAACAAGTAATAAGCCTGTGTTCCCATTTGAGGGCACATGTAATTGCAATGTATTGTTAATTCTGCAGTCTTTTGTACAGAATGAATACTCAACTTTAATAATCATAGGAAACTATCAAACTATCTCTAGTACATGTTCTCTAGAAAAAAAAGAATGAAAAGAAGTTAGCACACTGAGTATCTTTTTAAGTTTCAAACTTCAGAGAAAAACACAATTCACTGAAATGCACTCTGTGTGTGGTATTTGTGTGCATACTCAGCATGTCCTAAGGTTTTGTTTGTTTGTTTGTTTTTTTGGAAGAAAATTATAGGCCTAGTAGAACTTAGAATCAAATGTGCCTGTTTCTTTATGCTTGTCTCTCAATTGCATTTGCTGTCATACAAGGAGCAGGGCACAAGACTCTGCCTCAGCTTCACTGCCTTTAAAGTGAAGAAAACTAAAACCAGCTGCAGAGAGCATTATTGTCATGAGTGATTGTTTGCTAAGCACTTTAAGATCAGTAATACAAGTTCTTAGCGAAGTGCAGAGCATTACTTGTTTCTAAAAAATAATTGAAATATGATTGAAATTTTCAGCTCAGTGTATGTCTTAGGACACATTAGAACTTGAAGCTGTATTTTTGGAATGAATTTTCACATGAAATGAAACAGATATTTTACACGCTACATAAACACTATACATGAGTATGAGACATGACTTCCATCCTCAGAGGTGTTCAAGAGCTGATGGATATGGCCCTGAGAAAACTGATATAATCAGACCTGCTTTGAAAAGGCTGTTGGTGGAGCTCCTTGTTAGTAAGAGCCTTCCTGGACTGGCCTGAATATTCTGCATTTCACAAGTGTGAACCTCATATGAGCACACAAATGGACAGGACAACAGTGAAACCTTCAGTCTAAACAGCACTTGGCAGCACACAGGATGCAGCCAAAGCTGTGCTTTGAGCCAGTTCTGGTGCCAAAGGTGATTATACACATTACCTCATGACTGTGCCTCTGCAAAGTCTTTCCTCACAGCTGGACTTCATCTGTGGGCATTGTCCTGTGTTAAAGCAGGCAGATGGCTTTTCTACTGCAGGGGGCTCAGGGAACACACACAACTGTCCACACCTGGCTGTGCAGTGCTGCCTGTAATGTCTCCTGCCACTACAGAAAAGCACCATTTTTCCCAGACTCCAAAAGTACAGGTGTCACTGCTGTGCCTCTGTCATCGCCTCTCACAGCCCCCCTGCTTTCAGCACCGTGCTGGGGCTTGAATTAATTGCTGACAAAGAGAACCGCAGCTTGTCAGCCATCAGGAAAGCCTGTGATCACTCATTATACACTGCTGACACAAGACCAAGATGAAACCAGGGCTCCAAGATGGACGTTTATGTTATTGCTCTTATTTTGTCTGTTTGTTTGTTTGTGGTTTAATGCCTATGCGGTTAATTTGAGGGCGATAAATAGCTTTTTGAGAAAACTAATTTGTACACAGCTGCAATTAATCAGAGTGCAGAGAAGAGTGCACCAGAGCTGAACGCCCTGCTGAAACAGATGGTTGTGCTGCCGCCACACACTCCTGCATTCCTGCGAAGGTTAAGCCAAATTGCAGAGCCCTGGGAATTTGAGCTCGCACACATGCTGGCTCTACCCACATCGGGTCTGTTAGGGAAAAGCTTGAATGATTTTCACCTGGAAACCTCCTGGGGCTTGCAGCCATTAGTTGAGAAGTTTAATAACTGCTGGCAGGGGAAAAAAAACTCCACCAGAAACAAGCAATTCACTGAACTTTTCCAACTGCACAGCTGAAATTTAGTATCTAGTCCTGCTCCTGACTGTTTTCCTTATATTGCCTGATCCTCAAAACTTTCATGGTATGAGAGCAAAAAGATAGCAGCCAGATGGCAGCTGCTGTTTACAACAGAGCAACCTGATTAGGATCCAGTAGTTTTAGTTGTTTCTACTGGATTCCATCTGAATGCAACAAGAAGTTAATATTCCCAAGGATAGAGAAGCTGAGGTGCACAGAGCAAGGTGTAATGTTTTAAAGCTTCTGGATTGCAGAGTGGGTTCCTGCAAACCTTGGGGACTGATCTGCAGTTGTACTGAATGATGTGCTGATTCAAGTGAAAATTGTGAATGCTGGTGCCAAACAGAACTTCTCTGAAATGAGAGAAAAATTCTGCTTGGTGGGACCTATCATGCTCAGGACATGCAATGGCTTGTAAGATGGTTATTAATTAGGTTATTCACCATTTGTCTGCGGTATACCCAAGAGTTACCAGGAAGAGGTTTAGCATTCACTTTAAAAATGTTGTCATTTAAGACAAAAAACCCCAGATGAAATCCAGAAAGATTATGTTTGAAACCTGAACCTCTTTTTAATACATAGATGCTCTACATAATCACTAGAAGATGACTAATATCCTTTAAGTATTACTGCTCAATGAGTCTTAAATGCAGAAGAACAGTGATTGTGCAAATGCCACAGCTATTACAAGTAATTCTTCAAAGGTCAGAGTAAAAGGTCCTCCCACATGTGCCATTATATTATGGAAGATAGTCCCAAAAGAGACTAGTGGGAGATATGCCAAAAACACAAGACCATGTAATCTCTGCTTTAATGTTGTTGATTTCAAAAATGCTAGAATCAATTTTCATTACTTGATTGAGAAACAAAAGGCAACATGGAAGCCAAGTTCTGACCGTATGGGCTTGCTGCAGCTATGGGAAGAGAATTTCACTTAACTCCCCATTTTCCTTTCCTGTGCAAACAGACACAGCCTAGCAGCAACGCCTTGAATAAGGGAAGCACTTCAGCTAGGGAGTAAAAGCAGGTGGCCAAGGAGGTAAAACCTATAAATTTCCCTCCAGTAAATTCACATCAGATAATTAGTGTCAGGTTTCTATTTCTTTCTTCCTTGCAAACTCTTCAACAGTTTCAATAATTTGCCATTATCTTGAAAAGGAGGGATGAGAAAAAGGGCACTCAAAAATGGTTGCTTAAAGACATAAGCACTGCGGCATGCACTTGGGGAATTCTAGTAGCAGGGCAGAAAAACATCTGTATAGATCTTTAAGGAGACTGAACTTGTGAACCTTGGCATTTAAAGGCTTTTTATGATTCTGCACAAGTTGTGTGTGCTTTTCCTTCTGGCCAGAACCTTGCTTTCCTAAGAAGCAAAAGTAATTACAGTGTTGATTCCAATAAACTCACAGAGAGTGTCGTTATTTCTCTCCTTTACACAAAGTACATGCAAACATATTCAACAGGCATCTTTGTTGCAGGCAAGAAAAAGGAGTCACCATTTCAAGATTAATCATAACAGTGGGGATGAAAAAAAAGCAAGGCCCAGAGTTAGATGATTGACAGTTCTGAAGGTAGTGAGATGTAGTTTTGGGCTGAGAAGCTGAGAGGACTTCTGTGTGGGCAATAACAACTGCACATGCAACATCAGCTGAGAAACCAGAAACCCAAGCAGGACTTCCCATGACACTTCAGCAAGGATAAAAAGCTGTGTTATTGCAGATCTTACAGAACAGGGGCATAGTGTCTTCTGTTATTAAAGTCTGTAAAATACAAAGCTATAGATCAAGTAAAATTTGTTATTTCAGTCAGAGACAGAAGTCCAGACTTCCAGTTTCTGCTGCTGGTTCTCACATTAGACTTTACCTTATAGGGCCACCACTATTATAGCATCTGACCAAATTTTATGTTTTATCCTCATAACTGATATAAAAACTATTAACCTCACTTTCAGAAGGCACTAAAGGCACCAAAAGGCTATCTTCCCTAATATCATATGGGAAATTCATAACGGGAATGAACTGACCCAATTCTCCCAAGACTCACGTTTTGAATTTTCTTCTTTGCTCAAATCCACTCAAATGTCCATAACCTCAGTTAGCTGTGGATATAATTGTATTTTTACCAAGATGGGTAAGAAGACTGAATTTGAAAGCCTTCTGAGTTGCTAGGATTAAAGGCACTACAAGAAATTCAGTGTACTATAATAATCATTGGCCTCACGCCTTGCAGTAGTAAAACAAAATAACATCACTACAGCATATAATTCTTTAGATAAAATGCTCTTCTTATTCCCACTATACTTGCAGTTCTGCAGTGCACAACTCCATAACACTCAAGCTCTCCTGTTTACTCCTCGAGCTCCAAGCCACAGTTAAGATTTGCTCTGTAGTGCCTCACAGTGAAAGCTCTGGGTGGGTACCTGTGGGCAGCCAGCAAACAGTGGCAATAAACCTGATCTCAAAATTTATTGCTACAATATACTGATTGTCTTCACTCCTACTGTGCTGAATGGGCTGAGGATAAAAACTGAGGGATATCCTATTGGGAGTTATATATCAGCATTACAAAGCAACCTGATCAATGCCTACACAAGCACATCAGCCAAAACCAGCACAAAGGCGTAGCAGTAGGTAAAAACCAACAGCCTAACTGTGAACTCACTGTGTTCTCACTGCCTGTGGCAGGACAGCTGATGCAGAGTTCAACACTGAGCCTGCAATACTCTGCTTTTATGTGACAGTGGTTCTCTCAAGTGAACTAGAGGAAAAAAAAATCCCTCAGGCTAAGCTAGCAGGAGCAGCACTAACGCCTATTTGAGATGTACTTTTACAATAATAGAAGAGGACTGCTGCTACCAGCTTTTGAAACAGGTATGGGAAGCTAGCACATGGCAGCCCAGCAGAACGAAGAGTCTCATTAACAGCTATTTCCATTAAAGCTATCATGACCCTCTGCCTGCAATTTACATGAGCTTTTCCTATCCACATTAGAGCTGAAAGGAAATGGTGTGAAAGGGAAAAGCACTGATTCAAAATAAAAGTTGCACAAAAATCCTAAATCATATTCAAGTGCTTTCTGCTAGATCAATTAGTGAATTCCTATTGCCTCATGTAGAAAGGCCCCTTTACAAGGTTTATAATTTCCCTGCACTCTCCTATAACAGACAAAGAGGTTGAGATTTTCTGGAGGTGATCCTTCTGCCTTCCCATGCAGATCACAGAAAGCTTTTTAAGGGCTATGCTAATGTGACCTGACTACACTTGTGTGAGTGCATGGGAAGCTGTACCTGCTACACATGCCAAGTGTGAGCGTGGGCTCACGCATGTGTTTCTTGGTGCCTGCAGTTTGCTGAACAAGATCGCTACTTGTGGGAAGGAGTTTGCTGTACCTGAGAGCACTGACACGTGTAGGTGAGGAACACGATGTGGGAGGGTGTAGTACACAGACACATGAGCAGGCATGTGGGTCGGAGAAATAGTTACAGAATGATATGGTTGGGAACTTTTCTATAACTTTCTGGAGTACAGCAGTGTATACTCTCTGGGCAAATGGTGTCTATACTGTCACTTAAGGTGTACTGTAAGGCATCATACGTAGCTATGTACACTTTAATGAATTTATTGAAGATCTCTAAGCATGGTTTAAACTTTGCCCTCTCACCTTACATGTTGGCCAGTATGGGAGGGGCCAATGCATTCTAGGACAAGGTTTTTTAATGCAACTAAATAGAACACTCCTTCTCTTCCCTTCTTGGTCTTGTCAACTCATCCAACAGCAGATTGTTGAATTACTACTTTTGCGTTTAGTTGTTTGGAATGTAAATCATGGGAAACCTTCCCAACACCAACAAAGCTGTCCTCTCTGCAAGAAGTAGGCAGAAAGCTGAAATGAGCTAGACAAGATGCCTCTATCTATTTCAAATCAGATCAAAATTAAAGTCTCCAAAAGCATAGGCATGAACCAATTTAAATGGTTTTAATACTGTGTCCTTCCTGGTGTTGAAAGAAAAGATGATTGTCACTTGTATTATGCTTTCTCTTCCCTCTAGTCCAAAACTTCTGCTTGATCCTTGCAAACAGCAGCCTGTGTAATCTCTTTTTGTGACTGGCAGTCTGTGGGGCAGGAAGGCAATCCTTGCAAATGAAATTCACCCAGCATTTACAAACCAGACAAGAGAAAAGGAGGATGAAGTGAAAAGGAACCTTTTGTTTTCAGCAGGGAGCAGAGCACAACAAGGAAATAAAAAGATGAATAAACCTGTCATAGACTTCTTCTTTATTGAGCAGAGGCACAGTTATTAGGTACCCGCAAAGAAGGCATTCTGGATATATGACTCCTAATACATCGTCCATAATACAGCAGTGTGCAGAAGGCATACAACTTTTCAAACAGTTGTCAGAGACAGAAATAAATACAGTGTCTTAGTGGAAAAAAATGGCCAGAAGGTTTAGAAGTGAGCATTGGGGTGGTGCAGGCAGAAGTCAGAGAGCTCTCTCTGACAACATGTTTTCATACACAATACTTGTCAGAAAGAAAAAAGTTATTAACGTATTATTATTATTTTTCTCTTACTAATCAGGGCGAGGTTTTTACTGCTCATAAAATGTGACAAATTGATAGTGCTCACTAGAAAGGAAAGGCCGCAAACACAGAGCTCTGCCAAGCATATCTCCATCCACAATTGTGCCAGTCTTTATTAAACATAGGTCACACCACCCATTTGAAACGCGTGATCTGACTCATCTGAAGACCCAAAAAACCCACTGCTAATCATCCTCACTGCTAATGTGTAACTTCCTACCGTTTCCTCTCTTCCTACAGTTCTGACAAAGTACAGTGATCTTTGTATCATATTTCTCTTCAGTTTTCTATGTCTGGTGTCAACTGCACATGCCACCACGCTCTGTAGCATTCCTTCTTATCCCAATACTGATCTCCTAAAAATGAGCAGAAGGTCCTAATACTTCAGTTATGCAATTACTGTAGTATCTCCTAATGCAATAAAGCTAAATTTTTTGTCACACGCTGACTCCATTGCACAGTCTTACCTGTCTGCCTTCTTCCCCAATACCACAGATTTGGGGGGCAAAGAAGTATCAGAGTGTATAGGTCTGAATGCAGATGGGCATATTAGGAAAGATCAGGTGAGAAATCAAAAGTGGTTTGTATGCTGTTACAAATGCTGAGTGGAGGATGTTTTGTTCTGTAAATTTGTGCTTTAATACTTTGAACTAAGTAACAGCCAATTTTTTTAACATATTTGTACTGCTAAAATGCATGTGCTGTTGTTTTTTTTTTAAACATTCAAATATTATCAGTAAAAGTTTTAAGTAACAGCAATAAGAAACATGTAACAATTATTATTTAAGCCTTCATGATGACATTAGATCATGCTGTCTCCATGCTAACTAATAAGAATCGATTCTGAAATGAGAAACTTGGAAGATCTTTTCTATCCTTTGTTCAGCAGTCTGCCATTTGATATACTACAATTCACACAGGAATCACTTCAAGACTATTGCATATCCTAGCCCAAATTTCTTTATAGACAGTCTCATTTCAGTCACAAGCCTGAAAAAGAAAATAAAATGATTTTCAATGATGGATGATCTCAATAGTGGAATTTTGTCTGACCTGCTGCTAGAAGCAAGGAGCACATTACTGACTTGAGATAAGCTGGTTAGGATCAAATACCATAAACCGCAAAGCTTTCAAACAAAACTGAACTTACACCTGAATAGAACTTATTTCTCTGAGACTTAGATAAAGGAGTTTTGTTTTCCTTATGCATGAAGAGGTGTTTATAAGAGCTCTGGCTGAAATGACAAGTGCCCTACCACCGACAAGGTAAAACAGCTGACAATCCACCAACGCTGGCAACACCTTTTCAGTTTCACTGACCTACCTATCTTTCACTCTCTCTCCCTACACTAATCTCTTCCTCTGCTCTTTCTCCTCCTTGCCTCCCACATAACGCTCTGTTCACAAATTATTTCCACTGTTTCAATGAAATGACATAGCACAGAATGAAACAGCATAGCACAAAACCCCACCCCTTTCTTATATTGTACTAAAATGTTATGAAAGATACAAATAACTTCATTCTTTCTATCCCTAAAAGTAAGCAAGAAACTCATCTCTGAACCCAAACCTGGCAACTGGTGATCCGTAGATATATGATTTAAAAAAAACAAAAATGAAGTTGCAGTAGTAACAGCTCAAATTACATCAAAATAAAAAGTTGCATTACTTTCTGGCTGGCTTGTAACCAAAACACAATTAGATGTAAAGTAAGGCCAGTTTTTACACCACCCCTTCTCTTTGTCATGGTACTGCTACAGACATTATCAGCCTCTAGCTTTGAGCTTCTTTCTTCAGTACCCTACTGTTCACAGAAATGTATAAACTTGCAACTTAGCTTTATGGACAAGGCCAGGGCAATGAAGCAGTGATTTGTCCTCTCAATAAGGGTGAATGACAACTTCATATAATTAAGTCCTTCATTCACTCTGCAGTTAAGCTTTATTCACATAATTTTTTAATGTAACATAAACAAGTTTTATGGGTCATTACTCAGACAGGTGTGCTGCATACTGCATCTTTTAGATTTCAGGCCAGGAAAATGAAAACAGGAATGGCAAAATTACTTGGCTGCAAGCATTCAGGGAATGTGGTGAAATGTTTAATGACAAACATTAAGTTTCACTTTCTATCTTCCAATAACTCTTGAAGTTTGACATTACATTTCTTCACTCCTCCCCTCTTTCCTACCTTTTATAGTTTACTGAAAATGGCATCTTTCTGATACCAAATTAGCTCAAAATCAATTAACTGCTCTCCTAACTCCATAAACTAACTGCCGCAAAAGTGAAACATTCACTTCCCAAATAATTTAAAAATCTAATCTTGTTAATTTGCACCCTTTATAATACAACACAATCTGCTGTTTGTACCTGGTGGGTAGGGCTTAGGGCAGATGCTCTTCTCAGCACAGTGATGGCTAGACCACTTCCTTGCTAATGTGTAATTCCATTTGGAAAATAATATTTTTTGGGCTAATTCTAACTTCTGACAGTGGAAATGAATGTGCTTCTGCAATTGCGCTTAAATGGTCTATGATGCTATTTTCCTTTAGATTCTACATGCTGCCAATAGGTTTCTCCTGATGCAGTACCCACAATTTCCAGAGAGTTTTTATTCAAAATAAAAGCAGTTTCACTTTATTACCTTCACTGATGGCTTTGATTAGTGCATTTTGTACTGATGTAATCAATTCCTGTATCTTAACCAGGGCTGCTAATTTCTTTTACCATGCAAACTAATTTGAAGAATCATAATTACATCTTCAGCATCCTATATGACCTGTCCTGTTTCTGCAGTGAAAGTGGAAAAAGCTCTGGCAACCTATGTAGAGAGTTGCCGATTCAAAAATTTACTACATGAAGGTAAAATCAAGTAGATACAACAATTCATCCCATAAGGTAACTGAAGAAGCATCACACCACAGGAGGTATTCAGTGATTGCAGTAAATGCTTCACTTTCTTAGACAACAAAGTCTTTTAAAATTTCCAGAGAAGGCGGCCTAACTTCTTTATTGGATCAATACCTACAGAAGTCTGAACTGGATATGCCATTCCTTCTTTTGTTGTTTCCCCCCTGCCCCCCCCTTGGTCCTCATGAAAATGGGGATTAAAAAAATGCAACTTTAGGAATTAAGTGGATTTGCACTTAAATCTGAATCACCAGCCTCTCCTGTTTTAAACTGTCGTATGCTATTTCTGCACATTACTACACAGCTTTTGCACTCTGCAAAAGATAGATGCAAATGAGAAATGAGGGAAATGAAGCATGAACAGACTAGAAAGACAAATATGTAGCCTGTTAGGGATCTAAGACATATAGTGCTCTGCTTATCCTGAAGGACTGTAAAAAGTGACAAAAAAGCAACCTAGAAATGCAAAAATATTATGGGGAACATTAGCTTCCAACTGTATCACAATGGCTGGGTAGATTAACATTCACATACCTACTTTCTTTTTGATAAATATTTCTCAATGACTTTTTCAGATTAAGAGATACAGTTACAAACACACATTATAGTTTTTTTTTCTAGCTCACCGAATCTTGGAGCAGATCAGATGCCATGTTTTGACTTACCCGAAGAACCTTTTAATCA
Source organism: Pseudorectes ferrugineus (assembly GCA_008033365.1). Taxonomy (NCBI): domain Eukaryota; kingdom Metazoa; phylum Chordata; class Aves; order Passeriformes; genus Pseudorectes; species Pseudorectes ferrugineus. Next base: position 28,030 of record QWTY01004187.1, read on the forward strand.
CAGAACTGTAAAGAACAGAGACAGCTTTGACTCAAAATTATTTTTGCAGTCCTGTCACTGACTTAAAGCCCATAAAGGGTGAGAGAATCCCATCCACTTCTGAAAACTCTTCCCACTCTGAAATTTGAATGAGTTACTCCCGCACCAAAAAGAAAAGCCAGACTATTCTGACAAGCAAAGCTTTCACATTGTACTTTACTACCCAGGAAGAAAGGTTCTAGTATTCCAGCCTACAATCATGCTATGCTGACTGCAACTATTTACATATTACATCTTGAACAGAGGGGGAAATACAAGATCATTTCACAGATATATTGGCCAATTAAGTATATGGAGTTAATCATAATTACAGTAAATTATGCCAAGCGTGACTAGAGGTAATCACAAGGCAAACACATCTTTGTCCGATTGGCAACAGAAGCAAAATTTCTTGTAAAATTCAGAGCAATTTTTATTAATGCTATCCAGTAGCAGAAAGATTCTAGATAATTTGAATGCCCATATTTTACTATTTCAAAACTAGCATAATTCCATATCAATTTTACAAATTTGTGTATATAAGGATAATTCAATTACTGTGAAAGTTGAAATAAACGTACATGCAATTCAATTACTGTGAAAGTTGAAATAAGTGTACATGCAAACTAAATTGTGCATTAGAACAGTATGTGTATTTGAATGACAGAGGTACCTATTCATAGAGACTAACATCTTATATTTGGTAAAAGCAAATATAGAGAGAAATATTTCTTTTAATAAAGCTAAATGGAAGTTTTTAAACCAGTGTGGATTTGAAAGACAACCCTTTTTTCATTTCCCTCATTAATGAGAAACAGATCATAAATTTACGAGTTATTAGCAGGAGCTTTTGTACCATTCGGGTGTGCAGTGGTCTGTGTGCAATGTGTAGAGGGCTACTATGTACTGAAATTGCACAATGCAGTCCTGTGAAAAAAAATACTTGCAATCTAAATTAGTAAATTTGGATACTAGAAGCAATAAAGCTATGTGGTGCTGCATACCACATTGGCTCATTTTCCCTGTTTCTCAACCAGGTAAAATTATCTGCATGGAGCTCTGGGCTGCTATGGTTAAACTGCTCCCAATATCTGTGCAAATTTGTTCAAAGCAAACTTGCCTATCTCTGTACAGGACTAAAGCACTCTGTGCAGGTATTTAAAATGATTTTACCAAGGGAAGAAGTCAGAGCCCAAAAAGGTGGAGTTAACTGATGTACTGTTTATTAGACTTGCTTTTAACAGCAGTCAATAATAGCTCAGAGCTAGTGTTTTGTAATGTAACAGGCTGGATTTGGAGGAGGATGTGAAGGAAGACCGTCTGCTTTGTGCTCTGTTGACGTGGGCATGCAGCACCTGGTTATGCTGCAGCTCTGAATCACACGAGCCATTTACAGAAAACAAAGTCACAGAAGCAAAAGACAGAAAAGCCACAATACATCTTGGAGTCAGTCCCAGCTACGACAGGCTCCTTAACAAAAGTTCAGGATGAAAGTGGTATAGTGCAGATACCAGCAAAAATGCCAAGAAGAAATCATTTGCAGAGCAGGAGAATGAAAGATAATCTCTGCATCACATCTGCAACACGAAGCTTTAATTAACATTTCACAAGCCCTGGCACACTTGAAATGTCAGTTTCTGTTCGGTATGGAAAATCTGTGGGGGGTTTAGAACCACAGCTATGGATGAGACACAAAGGGGGGACTATGATTAGGACACAGCTGAAATAAAATCAAGCTGCCTTTCCTTGTGGCCACGTGAATCATGACAGAAATAGAAGCAGCTGTTACTGTTAGTTTGGTTGCACTGGGGACAGCTATTGCCACTGGCATGAGTAACTGGCTAGCTCCTAGCATTGCTGTAGTGGTTTGGCTGGCACAGATCACCACTTTCCTGTGTGCAACAGCTTTATGAAAATATCACTGTTCAAAAATTTCCATTTGGTTCAATTTCTTAACTGATTGCTTTCTTTAGAAATAAATACCCTAAGTGTTTTTGGGACTAAGCCCCCTCAAGACACTGTTATATATAAACTAGATCACAGGCAACAGAAGTAAAAAGTATGTATTTCAACATATTTATACTATTACCTAGCCCACTCTTGCCTTCCTTGCAGCCTGTTCAAAATTATTTTGAAACTCTTTCTTTGGGGCTGACAAGCTCCGCAGATAGGCAACTTACAGGGTCATTTGCTATTTACATAGCAGTATGGTATCTTGGCACAAATAGGCTTAGAAGAGCCTTGTGTTCCTGTCATCATCTACAGCATCATCAGCTGACTTGATAAAGCATCTCCATTTCCTGTACATAGCACTAGCTAGAGGCTCTAATTCAACTATTGCTGCACTAAATTCAGAAGGAGTAGATGTAATTATTACTAGGGCTACCTGATTGTTTCATTGTTTTTGTTGATGTGACTCGTACAGCTCACACTGCACCATCTCTGGAACATCCCTAGGTCCCTTCAGCTTGTGGCTTAGCGAACGTACTGCATGCATCAAGATTCAAGCAGTTCTGTGTGGTCTCTCTAGCAGGCACTTCAGAAAGTTAAAAGCCCCGTACCTCTGACAGTGTTATAGAGGCACTATTTCAATTTCTTCATATAAAATTGTTTCAGAGTTTCCAGTACTCCCAAAGGACCTTTAGTTTTCCCAGAACTGCCAAGACCATTGCCCTTAGAGGTACAGCTGAACAACAAGTCAGGATACCATAACTTCTGACCTTGCAACAAGTTACCATGTGCTTATCCTCTGTCCCAGGAGAAGAAAGCTTCTTGTTTCAAAAGGTGTAACAGGAAGCAACATGGATATAAATTTAATTTCATAGCATCTGAAGCAGCTGCCTCTTCACACCAGTGTGTGTGCACTATAAATTAAAATATAAGCCCAGGAATGTACAGACGGATTATTAGAAAGTGGAAATGGATTTTAAAGCATTTTAGGTTGTAGATGTTTGATGTGATGAAGCCCTGCAATTGTAACTGACTGCAAGTCAATGAAGAGATGCCCTGCAGAGAAACCTTGACAAATTAAGAGGGCTGGAAAATCACCAACCATATGAAGTTTATCAAATGAAAATGATGGATTCTGCATTTGCCCTGGGACAGGGCAACCCTGGATGTACAGAC